>JABUIW010000156.1:2313084-2385017 GCA_013363375.1 Menidia beryllina
ACACACACACACACACACACACACACACACACACACACACACACACAAACACACACTTCACGTCCCTCGCTGTCTGCGTTTATGGCTGTCTTTGGTTTGATTACCCAACCTGCTCTCATCAAAGTACAAAGCAGCTTGCATGATCACTCATTCATTCTTATTACTCAAATAAAGCGAGCTGTTGATTTCCTTGAGACTCCCTACACTGGGCTGACTTCCGCGTTAGTTTTCCCTTCTTGTGTCACATAGTGCGCCTAATTCTAACAAGAATTATAGAGCTGAGGTCGGCTTTGTGTGAAAAAAAAGCTGATTATCTTGAAATGTGTCGGCAATATTGAAGTCACTGCAAGCAAAGAGATTTTCCAGCATAACTACACTGACTTAGCACTTTAGGCCATGCCTCCCTCCTGTCGTTATAGTTGCAATGACAGGCGAATGGGCTTTCTGTTTTTGGTGACGCATAATGCGCTTAATAATAACAGGAGCAGACTTGCTTCTAATGATGTCAGTAATTTTTGAAACAGATGGCCTTTGATTTCCGGGCCAGACAAAAGCAGACCTCTCATTTCAAACTGTCAGTCCCTTTATTTTGTTGGCTGAAATGAGAGAAATCATGATGCTGGCAGATAATAGCAGTCCTGACCGGCTTGCTCATAAGACTTATAATAGCATAATAGTTGCATTGTCTTTGGCTGACTTTTTTTACCCTTGCTGTAAAAAATGACCCCTGTGAAACCATTGCAATTTCACAATGAAGCAACACACAGAATTAAATCTAAAAGAAAGCTTGCTGCTTCAGACATTAGCATGTAGTCAACATTGCACTGTTTGTCAGATTTTTTACTTAAACTGGAAAAAAGTGAATCCTCCATATGATGATAACATCTTGCAATAAAAACTGATACTAAAACTAATACACTAAGTAACAAATCAGTGAATCTAGAACATATTTACTATCTCCTACAAGCCTCTTGTACCTGTTTGTGGAGTAAACATTTGTGGTATTTTTTCCATCTGTGTGTGCGGAGGCTCCATGTTGCTGCAGTGGATTTCAGTTATCTCAGGTCAGGACTCTTTGCTGAGCAATTTTAAACTGTCCGTCTTTCCCTTTTCTAACCATCCTTTTGTGCTGCTGGATGTGTGCCTCGAGTTATCCAACTAAGAGACCCCCTTGGGCCGTGTGGTTAAGTGTCAGCCTGAAGACCTGTACACGTCCTCTGTCACTGGGTTTCTTCACATCCACGAGACTTAAAGGCGTCTCATCTCTGTTACTGTGAAATCTTTGACAACCCTCTTGTAAGTTTATAATTTGTCATGCTTTTTGATTGCAGCATTTCCAATGCTCCCTCCCTGACAGCTCTGATGTGCGCATGTTCATTTAAAAGAACATTGGGAACCATCCCTCGCTTTTTATGTTCACTGGTCAATTTACTGTATGTGATCACGGCATTACAAATGTTTCCCTCTGCATTAGATATTTTCCTCTCTCTTGACAGATGTTACCTTTTCTATCCAGTTATGTTCTGGGTTAGCCAGATGAATGCACGATGCCCTGCCCTGTCATATTTGGGATAGGCTTTTGTTATAAAATCAGCGCTTCAGCTCTTTTATATTTTTATTAATTGTTAGAGGTATCATGTTGATCATGAAAGCTTCATTGTGATGTTATTTGTTTGTAAAAAGAAATAATTAGTGCTAAAGCTTCTGCCCATAAAAACACGTGTTAAATATTTAAGATTTTAGATGGAATATGAGATCCCCAATTACAGTGATGTGTCATAATTAAAAATCAGGCTTGGTTTACTCTGATAGGCAGGTAATGTCAAATGTCTCATGCTTGCTAAAACTGTCTGACGCGGTTCATTCAAACTTTCACAAGAGCCTTATATATCTGTGATTAGCCAAAAGAAATGAAATGAATAAAAGGCTGAAAAGCTCAAATGTTTCATCACATTTAGAATTCAGTGAAAACTCAATGTCTTATATCCAAAGTTTAGGCCATATAATGTTTTAATGTGCTTTGACATGAAAAGTTAAAGAGGTCCAAAGTGTGCATTACTAAATAAGGTAGAAGAGTAAATGGGGATGTCAGTGAATACCTGTCTAAGTTTTGAATGTATCCTAGTATTTCATATTACTGCCACTAAATTCAACAATGCAATCAAAATTGCTTTTAACTACTGAGACAAGACACATTTTTTTTAAGAGAAAAAACTGATTTGAAGCTAAATTAGACCTTGTTGACATCCATTAAGCAGCAGTTGGTGTGGAATTATGATGACTGAATAAGTTGAAAACGCTTGCACCTCATTTCTCAGCAGGGTTGATATTAGTAATGTGTTACAGTGAGAGGACTGCCTGATGCTCAGTCATTGTAAAAAGCTTTATTGCTGTTGTGCTGTTTGATATGGGCCGGGTGCCACCAGGGTTACGCCATAAATTTCGGCTTTCTCTACTCCTTAGCTCCTCTGCTCTCCTTCTGATGGAAACCATTGACCAGAATCATTAATAATGAGAAGAGTTTTAGTCACGGCCCATAAAGTTGCACTTTGCAGTCGCGGGAAAACTGTGGGAGGGAATCATTTGTTGAGTTTTTGATGTGAGTTGTGTCAAAGACAACTCAGTCTGATGATAGCTGAAGCAAAGCAAACAGTCTTGCGTCTGGAGTCTGACGGGATGCTGAGTGACTCTTTGAAATTTTTTTTTGAGAGACAAATTTACCACATTAGCATTCGTCATTCCTCCTGATTAAGTTGAGCCGGTTTCTGGCTGCATGGTTGAGGACTTGTCATTTTCAGATTGTTCTAGCCATCTCGCCTTTGCAGGCATTTGTTGTTTCAAGTATGAGTGTCTTAGTCCGTGAATCAGTGCATGAGCTTTTATTTGCTGTCTGATTAGTTTGGATTTATATCCTCGGCGGAGAGTTTTACTCTGATTCGGAGCACATCCTCTCCAAGGATTGCTAAATTCCTTGACAAAACTCCATCAATTTCTTCTCATCTAAGCGGCTTTGTTTGTAGTATACAGTTTATGAATACTTTTATGACAGTGTCCTTGAGGCTTATGTACTTGTGAGGGTGTGTGCATGCATGCGTGTTCCCTTTTTCTCTCCGGAAGAGCTGCCCCATCCGTCTTCTGTGCTTCGTAATGGGGGCTCAGAATGGCTTACGCTCGGCCCTCTGATCCGTCCTCATTTGGCTGGCATTTCGTTACAGGCCAGACACTCTTCCTGTGACACGGAAAGAAATGCAGACTACCTTCCTCCAGCTGCCATCCTTGGAGCTATTTCTCTTTGCCTTTCTCTGCTGTCCTTTCTGCTCTCTCTCTCTCTTTCTCATTTTGTCCGACATAAAGAAACAGAGGTTCTCCTCCGTCGTCTGCATCTCAGCGTTCATAACAAAGTCACTAGGTGAGGTAAAAGAAAAGAACAAACTGATATAAATCCGAAGGAGAAAGAAAGAACAGTCATTGGAGTAAAAGATGTAAAAACAATAGGGTTTATGTCTGATATACTGATATACCTCCATGATTTATAATGTGTAAGTGCATCCATTCCTCATTATGATGCCCATAATGTTAACACTAGCACAGCTTGAAGGACAACTCAATGTATCATCTGCACTAAATGCTTTTGGTTATGTGATTTAATCTGATATTTGCAATCAGTATATACGTAACAGTTTCATTTTTGCTCAGTTACGCCTCCTTCAAATTCTGTGAGTTCATCACATAGGCTTCTTCTCTGGTGGATTCAAAACGTATTACACAACAACAGGCCAAATTACTCCATCCAACAGTGGTTATTTACCCCAGGAATGAGTAGCAAAGCCTTGTGGTGGTTTGCTGAAATTCTGTCTGAATACCCTCTGGCTTTAAACTGAGGCAAGCAGCAAGTTGAGACAAACTTCACCTCAGATGAAGACAGTTTCCTTTCACAGTGTCTTCTCAGCCCTGAGCTGCGGAGTTACAAATAAAAAGCGGTCCATATAGTCTTCAGAAAAAGTAATTGACAAAGGTTAGCAAAAGTAAAAAGGGAGGGGAAGTCAAGAAAGAATAGTTTTGTGTAAGTTTGTGCATGTGAAGGAGTGAGCCAGCTTTACAGCAATATTTCTGTGAAGTTTGGGTCTGGCTCTCCAAAGTGTAGGTCTGAAACTAAGATTCCCCCTTCATACCACTGCACAGAGGATAAAACTGATAAATGCTGAAATACAATTTTATTCTCAGTCCACACTCAACTTTCTCCCCTGTTTTCTCTCGGAAAAAGATACATTCTTATTTTTGCACAGGCAGGTGCCTCTATAGATTGTGCATATAAAAGTGTACTTATGCAGAGCCGCACTTTCATCCAGTGAAATGGATGTAACCTTTAAACTTAAAAGCATATCAGCAAATGCACAAAGCACATTAAAAAAAGGCACAGACTTTTTTTTCAGATCTTCTGTAGAGCAAGGGGGGAAAAAGGTCCGTTGTGTAGGTGTGAGCAATGTGGTGAGTTCTTAAGTCTAGTCAGCACAACATGGCTCCTCTGAGCAGTTGGATAGCCCCACTGCTGAGCACTGCAAGTACAGTACATCTCAATTTGTTCTGGGAAGGATCAAATTCTACTGGCTTGCAAATCTTACCAAGCAGCAATCCAAAGCACACGTAGGAAAGCTGAAAAACTGTAGGAAATATGATAAAGCCAAGTTTGAACAACTTGAATCGAATCGAAGTCTGGATCTCTGTATCAATCTGTGGGGGAGTCGGGTCAAGCTTGATGTGAAGTAATTCCATATGATTCAGTGTAATTACAGGCTGAATATAGTCTGGAGTCGTCTTCCTATTCCTTCTCTTAGTGTATTAAAGTCAAAGGCACTGCAAACATCATTGCATGGGCCAATGATGAAAGAATGAAAAGTCTTCTCTCCCAGGATGCTCCATGCAAGGCTGAAGCCTTATTAATAATCACACCCTTTTGTTAGACGATATTAATCACTCACTCAGAACTGGCCTGACTCGGAAAGAAGAAAGTCTATAAAGGTCTTGAGAAGGTTGAAGAGCAGAGGTTGAAAAAAGTACAGCTCTGTCCTAATTACTGTCATCATTCACTCTGTCCCTTAATTTATCTGATCCACTTCCAGAAATGAAAAACCTCATCACCAGGTCTAATAACAGAGCACAGGAAGCGCCGCAGCAAGCGAGGCTGTTGCTTTTATATCGCACTCCACATCTTTCTGCAAGGTAGTCTGAGGTCAAATTAGCTGCCAGATGTTGGCTAAAATGTAAAGGCACTCTGACAGTCCGTCCTACGGGTTAATGTAGCAGTCTGTCAGACCTCGGTCAGCTACGGTAATGAGCTGTCCAAAAGGCAGCACAGAAAAGGCAGGGTAACATAGTAAAAAAAAACTCTAGCATATCTGGATACCTAGCCTGTGCACTGTAACAACATATTAACTAAGGATGGGCCAACTCTAATCCTTTTTTTTTTAAAACTCGGATGTTGTGTTTGATAACCAAGAAGTCACTGTCAGTATTGAAACTCTTTCATGAATCAAGCCTGATTTGGGGGCCAATAGGGAGGGTTCCTGGTTCTAATACCTCAATTTACTCCCTGTGTTCACGTGGGTTCTTTCTGGGTACTCAGGCTTACTCCCACTGTCCAAAAAAGCATGGATGTTAGGATAGTTAATGATTCTATAAAAAAGTGTGTGTGTGTGTGGTTGTCAGTCTGCGTTGCTCTGTGATGGACTGGCGACCTGTCCAGGGTGTACCCGGCTTCTTTGCAAATGTCGACTGGGATTGGCTACAGCCGTATAGAGAACGGATGGATAAATGTTTGAATTGGCATGAGAAATTTTGTAACAAGAAACAGTCTCCTTGACATTAGTCTAATCTCATAATAAAATCCTCATATTTAATGTAAATATTTGGGGGTTAAACTATAAGATTAGACTTCTTATTAATTATTAATAACCCAGTTCAAGGATATGATTGAGTATATACATCTGTGTTGCTGAGAAAGCAATTAACAAAAAAAAACGAAAGGGAAATAAATTAGAATTAGAATTTGATGGATTATTTTTTGAATAGCAGAGAACTACAAATCCTATGGAAATTGGTCATTTACAACAGTTTTTTGATTTACAGCATACACTTAATCTTGATTTGAGGCTTTCTGGCTAATTAAGTGTCACAATAAAGCCCAAATTGCATCAGACATTCCAGTCTACACGTTGCTCAGAGATAATATCACACAATTATGTTCCGCCTCGAGAAGATGGCTGTTGGGATTCACCTGTCGCTGGTTCCCATGTTGATGTCACCGTTTTGCCTTCTCCATGTGAACAAAACAATGTGACCATGAAAAAACATGGAAGTCATGTAACACTTCAAACTAGCTTTGAAAGTGTCATGCTTTGATAAAAGCATGTGTCTGTAAGGATTCAGAGATGGACACTAAATTTCCAGCCAGTATGGAACATATGCATGATTTCCCTAACAGTAAACTGCTTTGAGGTATTCTAAGCTCTACTATTTAATCTAAATATCAATTTAAATGACAGACAAACACACTAGAAAGCAGTTCTACCACAACCCATGTTGCATTTTAGAGAATAATTAACACTGTAAAGCACTAATCAACCTATTTAGGAATGTGTTCTACTCTGACAAAGGGAGGGGAAAACATTTCAAAGTCAGCTTTGGATGGAGCCATGTTTTCAGCTAAATCAATGTCCATTAGAAAATAATACCATGCCTGCTGTTCTTTACTTCACTTCTGTGTCAATTATAAGAGTTTTAAAAATTACTGCAAATTGTGAGTGGCAGGATGCTTTCTCTGAGAGAATGAAAACAGCAGCTGAGAGGCTCAGGATATTGTCACTTAGGAGCATTGCATGTGGAATCGCATGCAGAAGCTCAGTGCCTCCTGCATCAATTTGCAGATTATTTTCTGTTATACAGTTTTGTTTGCAGTCCTCTCTCATACTTCCCGAGACACCTTATTGTGGATCGATAGCTCATCACAAACCCCATTAGTGGAGAGGATGAATCTAATGAGTTTGAGTCTGAATGGGGAGTTGGTTAAATCCAGAACAACAAAGCCTGGATTTAATTGTTTGCTTAAAAAAAACACAAAAAAGGATGAGTAATTAGATGTTTATCAAATACACATTAACTTCCTCCTAAACAGCTTGCATGGCGATTTTTTTCAGTTACAACTGCCATTTTTAAAATTGCGATTCAGAAGTTGCCTAGATTCGCAATTCTGTGATATTAAGGATTTTTTTTTTTGTATGAAGCCCGTAATCAGTCTTACAGTTTTAAGGCATGCTTTATTTGTTCTTATAAGAGCCATTATAACCAGAGTTGAACAAAACACAGCGACTGCGTTCCTGCACCAACTGTGAACTAAAGCTGGCGCCGTCATCACACCTCCCCATTCCCCATTGTTTCCTAGTTAAAAGTAATCAATTTCTGAATGAACATGAATCCCTGCGGTCTTTCACTGTCTGTGTACAGTCCTTTCATTAATCATAGAGACAAGCTGCGGCTTAGAGAGGCGTTGTGTCTTGTGTACTAAATTTAGAAAATGACAGTAGAACAACAAGGTATGCAATAAAGAAAGATGGAAGACGGAGAAGACAATAGGAAAAACTTGTCTTAAGTTTTTTCTCTCTTGTATTCTACCGCCGCCTCTCTTTTATCTGTTGTCTTCTCTCTCCGGCCCACCTTTCCCTCTCTCATCTCCTGCCTTTCTGTGACTCATGAAGGGCTCCATTTGTCATCCTGCAGGTGATGAGTGCGGTGTTTTTCCCCCTGACCTCTATGCTGTTCATAATGAGATATCAGCCATGCTGCCTCATGCACACACACCCAAGACTGAGACCTGGGTCAAATGATATTTGGAAACACGCTTTCAGTTAGTTTGGCTATCTGAAGTACTGGATTAGATGGATTATATCCAGTAGAGAGGCTAAAAGAAACAAGAAATAGAAAAAAATTACATCAATGTTAAAAGTAGTGTTAATGGCTAAGTTACATCAGGTGCCGGTTTTATCCAAAGACACTTACAGCATACAACATTAGCATTGAGGTAGGCTTATTTTAAACAGCTATCTGTCTCTGCTTACCACATCTAATGTGTCGTAACAAAAAAATAACCTGCCAATGTCAGTCCTCATGTTTTCAGTCAGGTACAGCAGAAGAAGGGAAATAAACCTATACAAAACAGAAGGACTACACATTTCTGTATTTTTTCAAATTAAAATAACAACCTAAAAAACAACCTAAAAAATATGAACATGAAAATGAACACACTTGTATTTGAACAAATGAATGAATATGTCAATCAATCAAAACTAGAATAGGATTTTTTCAAATTATTCATCAATGAATAATGTTTGTTGAAACTTAAAGAAGATGTTGAAGACTTAAATGAAACAAATATTATTTATTGTGTATAAAACTGAGAAAAAGAAGTTAAGAACAGAATAAGATTAATATTTTTTTACATGTGTTTTTTTAAGTTAAGGAAGAATGTTGTTAAAGTTCATGTGGAATAGAGTTCATTTTAGGATCTCTCCTATTAACAGACTGTATAATAACATCAGTCTTTATTTTTACCTTTGGCAATCTGAAATGGAACTATACATCCTTAATCTTATTTGACCGAGATATATCATGTAAAACTCGAGCACATGAGGGTTAATCAAATTATAGTTGTGCATTCATCTTATTAGTTGTCATTATAGACGCATTTTCAATTTATTTTTAGTTTAAACGCTTGTCTTTTTCCTACCCGCAGCAGTTGGCTTATGTTTCACTGGGGATGCAATATTGTGAATAGACATGAAAAATAGCTAACTCAACTATTCAGACTTTTTTTTTCAACTAATTGATGTCTATGTTTTTTTATGCTGGCCAATTCCCAACAGAAAGTGGAACAGGAATATTCTTAGACCTGACAAAATTGGCTTTGATGCAGCAGACACAACATCCCACCGATATGGCAAAAACAATTTTTAAAGAAAATTGGTGCCTTTCACTTCTCCCCAGTGTTTTCTCTTTTTCAAACAGAAAGGTCACATGGCTACAAAAGTGAAAGGTTGCAATGAATAGGTCAGCTTACCCTACACTCCTCTACCGCTCATATCTGCAGAGTTAGAAAGTTATTGAATGTGCAGCACCGATTGCAATAATTTCTGTTTACTCCTTGACAATCCAAATGGAAAAACCCATATTAAATGTCCTTTAAATTGATCTGTTATTATTTGAAAGTTGTAGGATCAGGTCAGTTACTTTTGAATGACATAGGAGACAAAAAAAATGCTGAATCAGAATCATGAAAAAAAACACCCCATGTCATGTCCTGCTTTGATCACCATTTAAAAGAAAATAATGTGTTTTTACAATTTAAGAATAGTGGTGAATAGAGAGGTACTCCATATACTCAACTGAGTCACATTTAGACATTTGATAAGCAGAATCAGCCCATAGGAACCTCATTTCGGCCAGTGAAGACATAATTCAATATAAGACCTTAAAAACCAAACACAAACACTGCAGTGAACACCACAGAGTTACACAAGAAGAAACTAACTTTTGTGTGTCAGACTCAAGGCAGCTGAAGCTGCATTTGCTATGAAAATTTGCTCCATTACCAACCCCTGAAAATGTGGACTACATGTATAGAAATGATTGCAATCAGGGTCAGACTGGGGACAAAATTTGGGTCTAGCAATTTTAATCTGGATAGAGCCCATTTTCCCCAAACAGGGGGGGAGGGGGGGGGGGGGGCTGCATATCAAACCATATAAAACATATGAAAGCCAGTGGTAAATAACATTGGAAGGTTCACTTCTCCAAAATTAAGTCAGTACGGTTCATTAGTGTACTGCAGTGTGCACTGCCCTTATTTCTCATGTGGAATCTCTGATTTTCAACCAATATCAAATATTATACATAATATTAAATGCTTTGTTGTGGTGTGCTGGGCTTTATTTCTAAAGCTTTTTTGTGTGGAGTTTGCATGTTTTTATCATGTGTGCATGATCTTTAGGTGTACTGGGCTGTTCCACAACCCAAAACTAGACAACCTAGAAAACTGCATTAATGCCTTGAATCAAAGCATATTATTGTGTATTTTCTAAATAGGATTTTACATTTTCAGAATTTAGCATAATTATCAGAAAACATATAGTGACAGATTAGATTGATCAAATTAAAAGTAAAAAGTAAAAGTACTTGACACAACAGCCATCATGCATTAAAACACATGGTTAAGAGAGAAATAATTTAATCGAATACCTTGAATAATAAGCAAATGACAAGGAGGGTGATTAATCTTTAAGAAACTCATTCTGGTAACATAACTGCGCCTTAAGGACTAATAAGCTGTCAGCCGGCTTCACTGTCCACAGAATTTGACGTCCCAGCCACAGCCAAAGGAATGGATCATTAACCAATTTATTCATGTCCTTTGGAAATCTTGAAGATAAACTCTTTGCATTTTCTCAAAGAGTTGTTTTCTCGACAACATACAGTCTCTATTTTTCTGCTGTAAATGAAAACAAACAGCTGGAAGAACTGGACCTAAACTTATAATGGGTGTTTCTTTCACTGTGTAATGAAGGGAATAATTCTCAGCACAGCAAAATAGTAGAAATAAGTATATTATTTGAGGAATTTTTGTAGGTCAGGTGTCACAAACTCTAACACACACATAAAAGCGCCCGAAAGCACACACCTTTGTTGATGTCTAAATGAGAAGATAACTGCAATTCTCGCAATGTTCCACTAAACCAGCAGCTTCCAAGCTTAGTCTTGCCCAAAGGATGGGGCTTGAAGTATAGACAGCAACACAAAGTTCACAAAGGTTTTCCAATTTTCAAAAGTATGAGTTTGCCTGAAAAAAATTGAGAGGAAACGTGGTATTTTTGAGATCTAAAGACACTATTTTGAGCAGAGCCAGGCTGTTTTAACCGTGATTCTTTAAATCAACTGGCTGTTGTATATATTTTATTATCTTTCATTATTAGAGTTAATATTTATTTATTTTTTTTCAGCATCCATTCACAAAACACCCATATAATTAGAAAAATACCGTTAGAATGCACCTCATGACCCATTGCCCTTAGCATTTCTGCTGCCACAATCCCAGCACAGTGGTGATGAAGTCAGATAGCTGCACAGATGACATAGATTTCTTATTTTGTTATGCTAAACAATGACAAACTCAGCTGTGGCCATTTTAATGGAGCTTTAGTCAGAACCGGGATACTGTAGTGGTGAGCAGAAATAGCAAATGCATGTGTGTAAATGACGTTTTTTCCACCACCATAAAGGGAGCAGAAAGATATTAACAGCTTTACTGAACTGACACGGATGAATAAGGATGGCTGTATTTACAGGCACTTTACGGTAGGTGATGGAACAGATGTTTTGACATTTCAACGTGCGGCAAACATGAATATAAACATTGTCCGATTTTTTTACTTAAGTACATGAAGGTATAAACAAAAGGTTGACGATATTCCAGCTGGGATTTATCATAAAATAGTTTTAGGTTCTGAATTAAGAAGAATTAAGAGTCAGACAGCTTTTCTTAAAAGGAAGAGATTTAGGGATAACACTGCTCAGAATTATAAGTAAAAAGAGCAAGACAAGAAGAACAATTTATAGGTTAGGGCCTCATTCATAAATAAAGATCACGCAGAATTAGTGAACAAGTTTTAATAATTGCACCATAATAACTTATGATTATTAAGAAAATGATTTCCCTGCCAAATTAATTCAGGCCTATTGATTTATTCGTTAAACTATAAATAGCACTTGAGAACAGCGCTCATTACTGATTTCCCAAACTTTCAAAAGGCTGTAGTAGTGTTTCAAATATACAATAAATAATATTTGCTTTATATGTAGTATGTAAAAAGTAAATCTCGATTAAGCACACAACAGTAAGGAAATACTCACAAAAGCTCTTCCACCTCCACGAGCTGGTGGCACTCCACATAGCAGACTCCTCTGAAGACAGCGCTAACTTTATATTTGGAGATATCTTAGTTGAAATTAATAACGGGCATGTTATTTGGTTGCAAAAATCTCTGTTTCCAGCCCATCATTTAGTTTCCTGTATATTTTCCAAAAAGAACAAAGAAAAGCACAGATCAAAATATTTCATTTTAGGATGAATGCGCTTCAGGCTATGCTCTTAATCTTTCTGTTTCATTTGTTACAATAGTAATTACATTCGATTTTACTTAGTTGGATTAGTTACAGTTAGTTGATTAGTTACATGCTATACAAAAAAAATTTGATCTCACACTGACCTTGTGTACAGCCACTCAATTAATCCATCCTAAAACAAGCCTGTCATTGTCATGGGCTCTTTAAGGCCCAGCTGCCTAAAATCCAACTGTCTTTTTATATTCTGCTTTTGTAGAACTGTAAATGCTTAATATCCGGCATGTTTGCTCATCCATATGAATAGTAAACATGTATTTAATTATTGACAATGGTCAGATTCAGTAGAAACAGTATCACCAAACATACATAACATGCAATTGTTTGTGCTGAAAAAACTTAACTTTGTATGTTTTTGAAAATGTATTTGAATGTAAAAGGAAATCATACTGATATTCCCAACAACGTCTAAAATGAGGCATGGCTGGCAAATTTTGTTAAATTATTAAGACGCTGTTTTTCATAAGCTAACTAATCCTTCTGCCTGTGCTGTTGGCTGTATTTGTAGTATTAAGTCATTCCCTTTCAACTACTGACTGTTGAAGGGTACTCCATATTTACATGATAGAGATTTTTCTTGCTTTTATGTGGTCACGACAACAAACCAAATTATATGCTTTGGCTTCCAAATTGACAGCTCATAGGAAGAAAAGTGAGCAGAGGAAGATGGAGATGAATCAGGCCTGAACCTCACCATGACTGAACTACAACTCAAACACAGCGACACAGAGGTGTGCTGACGGAGAATGAAGGTGACTCTGATAAATCAAAGAAGCACTCTGAAGTTATATACAGATCCCTAAATTGTCAGGCAAGACAATAAGATATTACTTTATCCCTGAGAACCCTTTTCTACATATTGCGTTTACTCAGAGTAAAGTAATGAAAACAGAAAACGTCATGACATTTTATCCAAAAGTAAGTTAAGTAAGGTACTTAACTTACTTTTTTATCCTTCAAGTGTCTATTTGGTGTACTTTAAATTTCTTTTTCAGGAGCTCCCAATAATCAAAACACTTCCATGACCCTCTTTTTTTCTGTGCAATCCTTTGTCAAGGATTCATTTGAAGGTGTATTTCTTCTGTGTTTTGAAATGTTGGAGTGGCAAGTTAATGTAAGGCCCTATTGCAAAACAAAACAAAAATGATCTTTTAAGAATTTTAAATAACCTTTTTATTTCAAGATTAAACAGATTTTCACTAAGGTATCATGACCAATATTGAAATATACATTATCTACTATGAAAAATATCAAATTTTATATTATTACTTATATGCAACAACGTTTTGTAGTGACTTTCAATACGATATTGTGTTTTTCTCAACCTTTTTAGTCATTTGATCTTGTCTTAGGGGAGTAGACGCTTTTCTCAAGAGGTTTGACTTTAAAGCCAACTCTAAACCAAATCCTTTTGCGATTGAAAAGGTCTGGCTGTGTTCACTGAGCACCGGTGACACTGGACGTTTTAGTGACACCTTTGCACTGTTGATAAGACCAGTTCCACACTGAGGCAGTCATCAATAGCCCTTGTGAGTGAATCTAGCACTGACAGAGCCCCTCTGTTGTGAAAGGTCTCCCACAGCGCAGATACAGAGGAAAGGGAGCAGCGCCAGAGCAGCTGGCCATGCCGAGGAGAATCAGGACTTGTTGTGAAGCTGGCAGGGGAAGACGAAGGAGACTCTGTGGGTAATTGGAGCGCAGCAATATCCGCCATCTTGGCTTATTACCTAAACAACAGCTTTGATTGAGGTGAATAGGCCCATAAAGGGTTGTGGTGGGGCTGATAAGCTTTAAAAGGCTTAGCCAGCGTTGTGGAGCTTTTGGCATCCACGGGGACTCTTGGCTTCCTGGAGCCGAGACCTGAATCCGCAAGACGGGCACCTGGGATTCCAGATGTCCTGGGATAGAATCTATGGTGGCATCTCTCAACTGGCATTAGAGTGTAAGATGACATTCATCCCTCAGTCTGGCGTGACGGAACTGGCAGTGTCGGGCCAGCTTCCTTTGAGCCCACACATATTTGGCTGGTTGGGAAGTTGTGCTTTACTCTGTCTGGAATGAAAAACAGAGTGCTGGAAATATACAGGAGGCAGTTTTGTTGCTCCTAGATGCTGGGAAAGATACACCGACGACAGAAAAGATTTGTAGAATTTGAGTATCGTGGCAAAAACATCATTTTCCAAACAGATGCCACAGAAACAAAAAACTGCTTTTTTTAACATGGCAGCTAGAAGGCTACAGAGATTACGGCTGCTTTGAAAAATCTGTTGATTGCAGCACACACTCATGCTTATCTGAAATGAAGCTGCATTAGGGAATGTTTGCCTCAAAACTACAGGCACAGGCAGGGAAAGAAAAACACTTAAGGGGATGCTCTCATACACTTTGGGGTAGTTAAAGTATATTATGTCGGAGCTGGTCTATTTCGAGCCTCAAAGTAACAACAAATAAAATTACCTTGGTCTCAAGAGGAGAGATACACAGCAGGCGTAATACATTGTAGAATTTAATGTCTAACCCTTACCCATCCACGTCAAGGATTCTTCTTCATGACAGGCATCGGTAATCACTGTTATTTTCCAAGTGGAAAAAACACAAGACTTCATGGCAGCTCATAAATTGTTCAGCACTCTTCAGACTTCCCTGAGGCTCTTCAGTTGAGATCCACTTCCACCACGTCTCCAGTCTCATACAAACACAACTCAACAGCACACATTCATCACAGTGTCTTTGCACAAAAATACTTTGCCGCGCAGACGGCACGCGGTCTTGTCCAAGAATTACCAGCCGTGTACCTTCTGAGTTGTTCCACAGCATCTTCACAGCGTTGAGCGGTTACTTTCACATCCAGCCGATGTTATACTTTGGGGTATGTGAATGTTCAGACCTATTGAAACTTTAGATCAAATAGATTTAGATTTTTCTAAAGAAGAAAAAAGAGTTGTTAAGTAATGTATTTGTGCAGTGTTACCTGCCTTACAGGAATATCTCACTCACTTTTGCCTAGCTGTGTGTAAGCTTCCCAAATGACCTTAGGGCACAGGCAGGTTGGACTCATTTTTGGGGAAAAAGTTACACAAACTAAAGTCTAAAAAGTAAATTACCAGTAAACAAAAGTTCCATGCTATCAAACATTTCTCTTATCCAAGAGTTTCATGTATTCCCTGTAGTTTTTTCTGTTATATCTGCTAATTTGCATTAATACAAGTGCAGCTCGCGGTGATGGAGATGTCATTACTTTTCAGGTGCCTTTTGTGATTAACCAAAGCTGTCATTTGGACTAAAATAGTAAAAATAAACAAACGAAACTCATCAGCCTTCCAGTCAGGGATAAACCAACGTAATTAGTATTTAGCTCTCTGTCAGCCCCAAAGTTCAACAGGCTCATTCTCATAAAGCCTACTGCATGCATAAATTACAAATTAGAGATGACACACATGACATCTTTGATGCACACGCAAGCACTCGCACAGTCAGACACCAGCCCTGCTCTTGTAACCTTTAGCTATGAACTGTAGCAGTCCTCAAATGCCACTTAGGGAGAGTCATTTATCGTCCTTGGGCCTGCTGTCGAAGTGGAATGTCACATGTGTCTGACTGACTATGAGCTGCATAGCTCACGTTGCTGGAAAATTCATGGAAGGATGAAAGCTGCAGAGGAGCACTGCGGCGCTACTTGGATGTAGGGGCCGCGTGTCTGCGGGAAAGACATGTTCCTCCTTCCAGTTTGTCAGTCAAAGTTTGGGGAGGTCAAGGCGGGACTGGCTCATTTACACAACATGTCTGAAAAGACCTCCTGAGGGATAACAAATGAGAACGACATGCAGGCATATTACGGCGACAAACACTCCTTCTCGAAACCCAAACACACATTTACAGTACATGCACACAATACACACCACAACACTTATTGTCCTTTAGCCCCTCAACCACCTGTGCGCCTGCTCGTGCACCGCTCCACTCTCAGATCGCGAAAA
This sequence comes from Menidia beryllina, assembly GCA_013363375.1. Lineage (NCBI taxonomy): Eukaryota > Metazoa > Chordata > Actinopteri > Atheriniformes > Atherinopsidae > Menidia > Menidia beryllina. The sequence goes on from JABUIW010000156.1 coordinate 2,329,287, forward strand.
TGGAGTTGAAAGGAAGAGATTAATTCTCCGAAGTCAGGCTGACCAAACAACAGGGTGATTAATAACGCCCCTCCATTACCCCCAGCACACAGACGGGATGTCAGGTTGAAGGTTGATGGAGCACAGCTCTGCGTGTGGTATCACTCTCATCATACAGATGAGAGTTTGGACTTTCAACAGCTCCCCAGTCACCTTTCCCACACCGCCTGCTGCCATTAGTATCCTTCAGGTATCTTTCCACTGCTGCAGATGCCATTTGTCACCACTCGGTCCTGTTGAAGACTTCTTTAAAAAGCATGTGGTAAGAGTCTTTTTCTCTAGTTTAAGATGATTTATGAATTTGCTGTTGCGTGTTTATTGTTCTGTGGTTTTGCTTGAAGTCTCCAACGTGGTCAGAAGCAGGCACACAAAAAGTACCCCAGTTCTAAAGAGAACACTTTACATTATTGTCTATTTCTGTTTTTTCTTAATTCATTCATTTGACCCATACATAAAACATATTTTATGGGATAAAATGAATTAATTGCTTTAGAGGACCACTCAGTCGGTTATAAAGCAGCAGTGGACAAGTATTTTATGAAGCAGTTTTAATTTATGCACAGTAACACAAGCAAACATGTAAAAAGAGTTAGTTGCAACTGAACCAATGAGAAACTCAATAGTTGAACAGAAATGTCTGATTTCATTTTACGTTACACGGGCAGCAATCAAGTAAGGGATCAGGAAAACAGCTTTTGCTGCTTTCTCTCTGTACAGTTAATGCTGTTAACACTCTGCTCTCACAGATACATATTCAACTCAGAAGCCAAAGGAATAGTCAACACTATCAAAATTCAAAAACAGCATTTTTTTTTCTTTTTTACAAAAAATATATAAAAAGTACTATGACGAAGGCTAACTGATGCAGGCTGCTAATAATACTCCCAATTACTTGCTGGAAAGCACACATAAACCATTTTTCTTCTCAAAGGAAATGTTGGTCAAACACTTGAGACACTGAATAAATGCATTTAGAAAAACTCTACAGACATATGCTTGAAACTAAGGTTTCTGTACAAAACACATATGCAGCTTTTAAAAGCAAAAGTAATGCTTGAAAACAATTTCACATCGACAGCTCAACCTATTCTAGCAGCAAGAGAAACATGAAGCAAAAGAAAACAAAAAATATGGACAACCTTGAGCACAAATTTCAAATATCAACATCCTGATTCCAGGACAGGGTTGTACATTGATCCAGCTGGTCATTGCTGCAGCAGTAAATGATGAAACCCACCGAGCATCAGCACTGCTGTGTATTAGAACTTCCGAAGCCGGCGGAGCACCCAAGAGAATCAAAATGTCCCCGGAACCCTGGAATGTAATCCATCATGCAAAATGAGACAAAACAGCAGAGGAAACATGTCAGGTGAAGTCATGCAAAGCGATATGTGGTTATTTCCCATCGTTACAAATACAGGTCAGATTTAGAGGCATCACAGGAAAGTTAAAAGGGATCGCATTTCACGGAGTATCTTAGGGTTCTTCTTTTTCCCTTTTTGTCCACATTAGGAGAACAATTTGTCCACGTCTCAATGAGAGTCAAGGCAATATATGCCTCCAGCTATTGAGCTTTCCAAGTGTACTCAAGGCACCTGAGAGAAGGTGGGTGTTTCCCTCTGTTGGCAACGCTGTGCGTCTGTGTTTTCGTTACATACCAGCTGCCATAAAGTCTCAGAGCGAGACAATCCCACGTATGGTGTCACGAATCTCAATACAAAGCACAAAGAAAAGAATACAGTCAAAACGGATGATAGGGTCAAGGTCCCCGCTGTGGCATGGCGTCTGGGGTCAATAGTCATCATAGGTGTTGAGGTCGGTGAAGTATGCATTGGTATAGGTTTTCCCGGCAAGCTGGGGGTTGAAGTACTTATTTCTTTCCTCCAGAAGCAGATTGTTTTTGTTGAAAGCCTAAAAATGAGCAAAAATAAATAGATGGAGAGGAGAAATAGGAGTCAGTATGGATTTGCATGAAACACTCGGCAAAACGGAACAACAAAAAAAAGCAGCAAAAGTATGATTAAAAAAAAACAAACAAAAAGAAGGCACAACACAAATCAATGGGGAGACTGCTCAGTGAACGAAACATTCATTTCGCTGAGCAAGGTCAAAGCATTGGCAAACAGGCTGGAAAAATGATGAGCCACCACAGGGCTAAATTATTTTGATGGGCTTCCGAATGTCCACCTCTGTCATCTCTAATACCCAGCATCAGCAGTTTTTATGGCCCTCGGATTGTTGGTCCTCCAGGACAATCAAAGCTATGAAAATGGATCAAACCAGAGTGACTTTTCTGTTAAACAATACGGAAGAGCCATGGGGTCATCCTCTCTGTATGACGGGGTACACGTGGAACGGGCTTCTGATGCGCTGCTCGATACAACACCTGCAATTTGGCATACAGATGTGCTCAGCTCCAGTCTGTGGTGGCTGAGAGTGTGACGGGAGTCCCTCGGGGCAGTGCTGTTGATGATGTTGCAATTGCCGCTGATGGATGTTTCTGACAGACACTGATAGGATACAAGTGTGCTGCGGAAAAAACTCATATATTTTGCTGCCTTCCCCATTATGTGATTTGCACACAAAGGGAATGTAATCAGCTCTCATGCGGTCCTGCAGACTGTTATGCATTTCTGCAGGCGGCCCCATGGCTGCTCTAAAACAGCTGTGCAGCAATGCTTATTAGCCTCATCTACGTTGTCCTCTTCCTTTAAATGCTTTTGAATAGCTTAAGGATGATGGAGTTTTAAGCCTTGGTTGCTTTTGACAAAGTTGGTTTTAACTTCCAAATTGCTGTTAGAGATAGAGAGGTAACAGAGGATTTTACTTAACCAACATCACAATGAGTTCTCCTTCTTGGATAATCAAATCAAACCGCTGATTAAAAACACAACCAAACGAGAAGGACAAACATGAAAAAGACATGCAGATGCAAGCGTTTGTTGGAAGAGAACAAAAAGGTAGGGATACACTGCCTTCTCACAAGCCAGGAAGGAGAGGGGAGGCAGCTGGGATGGAAAGATGAAAGGGGCTGAACAGTGAAAGAGAGTTCATGACTACAACCTGCCACACATAGGGAATGCCACAGGAAGTGGAAAGGCAGGGCACATTGGGGAGGAGGAAGTAGTAGTGGTTGGGATCAAAGAGTTGTTGGGGTTGGGGGTCAAGAAGCGGGATGTTGTAGAAGTCAGTGGTTAGTAGAATATCTCCAGTCCACGCATGGACACCCCCATGTTAGCAGAGAGAGGCTGGTGCATGGCAGGGTCATCCAGGGGCAAGAGTACCGACACATCTGGCTGCAGGGAGGACAGGAATGAGCAAGAGTCATCCTCAGCACATTTCTAAGGCCACATTTTTTCTCTCATAGGAAGCCTGGAAATCAGTTTAATTGTATGTAAAACTACAGTAAAATAGAATCCTATCTCTGTGATGATTAACTAGACTGCTGGAAAAACATCCATTATGAGAGATGCCTGTGACATACTGACTAATGTAGCATCAACGAGAGAGTTTGAACCAAACACCCTGAAATATGGCATCAGGTGTGCATCACTTCCTCCTATAAGGACTAAAAAGAGGCGTTTTATGGTTTTGCACATTATTGGTTGAAAATTCACTGCGGCATGAGGTTGTTTAGGCTTTGTGATTGAGAGTTCGAGGCAGAACGTGCCCTTGATAATTCAGTCATTTGTCATGCAGCTCTGTTTGGATTTTCTCATGCACTGTCTACAGTCAAATCTGGCTCCATCTGTAACAGCACTAACTGAATTATGCCCAATACCCCTGACTGTAATTGCACAAGAGACGAAGCCTCCTCACACCTGCAGACAAAAAAAATCACATTCAGCTTTCTTAGATTTGATGAGCAGATTAACAAACAGAGATCCAAATATTTGCCAAGTTCACTCAACAGTCTCTGTTTGAGTTATTAATTAAATATTATGATTAATTATCTGATTTATTCTAGCCCCATTTCTACGTAGGGAAAATAAACACTGTCCAAATTTGTCGGCTTTGATAAATGGTAGAACTAGAACACCATGGTCACTAAGATTTTTAGTTGTACACTATGTACAGAGGATTGATGGAGCCGATGGGATATGACCTATTATTTTGTCAGCCATTGTTTGGAGGCATCTTTCTTTTATTCACAGGGCTCATAGTTATATAAAAGTGAAGTGCTGAAAAGGGACTGTGCATAAATACTCATCTTTGGGATACTTATCTATTTCATTATGGAGATGGCCCATCAGATGAATTGTTTGCATACAGCAAGTTCATTAAGAAAGCTCTATTCTCCAATGCCTGCTCTTATTACCTGGCATTCTCACTTTTCCTCCTCATTTCCATTTTCCTGTGCTGTCAAACTGTCAGCATCAATAATTCTGACATTGCTGCCCTGGTCCGGTACTCGTCTCATCTGTTATGTTCCTTATCCATTTCCAAACTCACTTCTGCTCTTTCGTTCCTCCTTCAGATTGACTCTCAAACAACCCGGCCTCATAAGGAGTCTTCCACCTACCATATTGCTCATCTCCTTCTAGTGTCTAGACTCTGAGGGGCTCTGTTCTATCCCTTTCGTCAATCATGTCATGCTCTGCCATGAAGCTTCATCAGCATCAGACCATAATCTAATTATTCATACATCAACAAATTTAGTTCCATCCTTTCAATTGATTTACCTTTATTGAACTGACGAGAAGGCGTTAAGTCAGCTATATACATCATAATGACTTGTCAAAAAAAAAAAAAAAAAAAAAAAGACTTGCAGAAGAAAGGCTTGTGCTTCGTAAATGGTCTGCTTGGGATGTTCTGGACTTCTGTTACATCTTATTGCACTTCAGAAGTGGCGCCACTTTCCAGAACCTGTGGCTAAGTCCTTTAAACCCTTAAGAAGGAATTACCCAAAGTTCACAACTTCAACAGCAGTTTTTCGTTTTCAAAACCGACCACCATATCTGTCATCCAAAATGCTTGCTCTAACTGGCTGTTTGGGAGGCTGTAAAACCACCAATTCAACAAGAAATTAAATATTACTAGCAGGTAAAAGACGAAGCCCAGTGGACTTATAACTCGTTTCTCCAGACTAAGGCAACCAAACTTTGTCTCTTTTGCACTCTACAGACTGTTTTGTTGCATGCAAGCAGAAGTCACGCAATAGAAAAACTAATACTAGCTAAAAATGATGAGTTAACAGAGGACAGAAAGCTTTTGGGCAAACATTACTTTACATCATTTCACAAAGATCGATGACCTTCTATCTGAGAGCCAGGGCAAGTAAACTTCAGCAGCTACAAGAAATAATTTATAAGTAGCTTTACTCCTCATTATATATGTATTGGATTTGACTTAGAACCCCAGTTTTAAACCGGCACAACCTTATGTAACCAATATTCCAATCATTGTGTAGCTGTATGAAAATCTTCCCTTTTCAGGTTAAAAGTCATTTCTGCTGTTTGAAAATATTGAGAGTGAAGCAGCGAAACAAAGAAAAGTTAGGGTATGTTAGTTTAATATAATTTGACAGCAACGTCTGAAAGCAAAGACAAATGGTTGTTAAGATCTCTTTTTATTCTGCTACAGTTCATTTGTAGGCTTTATATCAGGAAGGTGAGAAATGAGCTTGACAGGTGTTGAAGTTTTCATTTGCAAGCTAAGACAAAGTAAAGCTGTTTCCCACTGTTTTTGAAAGAGCTCCGACAGACTGTAGACCAGTAAGTAAGGTTGATTTTGGCAAACGGTTAACATTTTAAACTCAGCTAACTTCAGCTATGCCTAATACACCTTGGGATTCAGGGTTAAAACTGCATAGGATGTTAAAGTAGCTAAAACTATTTCAATACAGAGAACAGTTTGCTTAACGAATAAAGAGCCAGAGCCCTAACTGCCTGTGGACAACCGCTAATTGGCCAAATCAGCTGACTGGCTTGGCACTAAAGGCCGGACGTATTAGCGGAGAAGAGGCTGTTTATACCATGAGTGGCTAAATCTCCTTCACTTGCTCTTATACATCAGACTGTTTTGACTTCAGGATGCCATTGTGACACGAAGACCTGGAGAGGATAAGGACATGTGCGGACACAGGGTCCTTTCCCTGATTACACGCCCACGCTTGGACAAGTTAATTGTATTTGTATGTCATGAGAAAGCAGTGTACAACCAACTAACACAGACAAAAGTCACACACAGTCAGACATACGGTTGAGGAGCACAGGAAAACAGGACAAACGCATAATTGTCTATCTGTTATTATACTAAAGAGTGCGACCGAAGGTGGAGTGGCAGACTCATGTGGTAAGAATTCTATTCCGTCACTACTGACACTGGAGGAGGAGGCAAATGTTGCTCACCACTCAGACTGGAAGTGTGACATCAATTGATTAAGCCAAAGAGGGAAGAAATGAAAACTGAAGCTTTGCCTCGGCTCATGTGAACATCTGTCAAGCCTGACCCGTGGTGAACCCAGAACAAATCACTGTACAGACCTTGATGGCTTCCACTGTGTCATATTTGTCCAGTTTGTTGATGTGGTTGGTGATGCTGGTGTTGAGGGGGGCGGCAGAGATCGGGTGGATGACGGTGGCGTCGTGGGACTGCTGCTGGTAGCGCTGGCAGTACGAGTACACCAGCAGGGTCACCAGGCAGCCCAGAATGGAGCTGCTTAGCCCCACAGCGAGCATGTGGAAAAGGTTGAAATCTGGAAAGAGATAGAAAGTTGGAGGAAATGGGAGGCAGGAGACAAGGAACTTGAATTAAGCGGATTCTACAACAAAACATCTAAATATATTCCCAATATATATACATTTTCCTTTTGGATTTGTGTTCATATATACTAGATCTTCTTTTTACAGCAAGACATGTTATCACCTTTCACAGTCAGTGGGGTGACCCTGATCCTTATCTGAGTGGAAGAGCCTATCATGGAAATGATGGAAGTTTTTCGTATTTTAATACAGAATTTTATATTCCACAGAGGTGGGAAGTGAAAATGATAAATTGTGCTACTTTTGACCTATGTAAAATACCTCAAGTCATGCTTGATCATATAACCTTTTAAACAGATAATTAAATAACTGTGTTTTCCTTGCTGGAGATTGAATCACCAAAAATACAAAGATAAACTTTTGACCCATTGAAGTATTATCTGATAACAGATACAGAGTTTATTCATTTATTTATTATTATATTATTATCATTTATCGATACACAGTTCCATATATCATTCAACAGCACATTGTGCTCCTTTTTGGTAAATGTGGTTACAGTATTAGACTAAATAGGTAATAGATTAGGGTATGCAGGGTATGTATTGGAATGCGGTCCACTGAGATGAACATGCTCAGGCAATGGAATATGCCTCATTCTGTTTTAAAACAGCACTAGGCGAAGAGCCAGTTAGTGGTACCAACTACAGGAAGTGGTGGGCTGCAGGTTACACATGCCACAGAGAGCGCAGAGGAGACTGCAAATTAGCACTGGTATAGCTAAATGTGAAGTAATTCCCTCGTACACGGAGTACTTTTCTTTAAAACAGGATGGATTAAATTGGTCACAACCCAGTGGAGTACAGTGGTAAAATTGATCATTTCTTGGATTAGACTATTTAAAAACTAACTCTTCTGTAAATAGCATCAGGCTAATGTGTGCTATGTGGATCAGTGATGCATTTCTGCAGCTGATTGCAGTTCTCAGGGCAAACACTTTCAAATGAGTCCAGATCTGTTTGGAATCTTTGAGTCAGAATTTATGAATCCATGAAAACTAGCGGGGATCTCTGGGTTATACAGTATGTTAGAGGAAATAAGAATTAGCTCTCTTTGTCATTTGAATCACCTGCATATTTCACACAAGATGAAGAATAGATCATGAATAATGCACTGTAGATTTAAGAGGAATAAAACACAAAAAAATTACGTTTGTATTATTGAATCTGAATACAAACACTCTCCTATGATGTTCAGACACTAACTTGTTACAGATAATACTCAACATGTGGTACAGCAAGTATTGTACTCTGCCATTTTCTGTCTTTGTGTCACACAGACTCATGCATGCAAACATAAATTACCTCCACAGCGCCTTTCCTCTTGACTGGAGCGTGCAATTGAGACTTCTGACAAAGAAGGAGAAACACCAAAAGGCAGCAATATTAGAGCCAAAACAAGAAAACCTTAGAAATACACCCCCCACTAACATGACAAATGGTTCTCCTGAAGGTTAGTGGGAAGATGACAGCTGTACTCACTTCCAAACAGATAATCGTAAAACTCCAAAAGCTAATCATGGCTGTAGTACCTGGAGAGGTTTAAAAAAAGTATCTATTCCCATTAAAAGGAAATGAAGTACAAGATGTTGTTAATGAACCTTAATGGACTACCTCTCCCATAAAAGGGGATGGATGATGAGATAAAAAGGCAAATAGGTAATTCACTAAAGATCTGCAAAGGTTTTCATGAGACTTATATCCCCAATAATTAAAAGAGAACGATTACAAATGTGAGCTTCAATCAATTGCTTTTTCTTTCTATTAATAATAATGTGATGTGTAATGATCATGGTATATGACTGCATTGCCCTCTGCAAAAATATACCGTCCTTTTACATTGCTTACAGTGTTCCCAGTTATACATTGCCATGTAAAAGCGTCCTTTGTAAAAAAAAAAAAGGGAGGGTTTTTAATGATCTCTGTTTAGCAGAGATGCAGCGATCAATACTTTTCTGTCTCGCATTACTAACTGTCAATAAGGAGATGCCTGTTGAGGCAGATGTCAATACTAATGGTGTGTGAAAGTTTGCTGTAATCATAGGGCAGTTCTCCCGAATTTTAGCCTTTTATCATGAGTACATTTAGGTTTAACTTTTTTAACTAAGGAGCTCAGTTAAAAAAAATAAAATAAAATTCTAAACACATTTGAGGGAACCATATGTTGCACATGAGGCTATGATTACCTACACTAAAATATAAAGATATAGACCTGCCTGTAAATGATCTGTGAATGGCTCTTGTGTGGTGACTGTGAAAACTGTAAACTTGCCGTGGCACGCTTTACAGATATGCTTTTAACTTCCAGCTGGAAGACTGTTCCTGGTGCTGTTGTTGTTTTTTCCTCTTTATATGGTTAGTTTTAGTTGTACATGTAACTGGGGGCATCTCACTGCATTCCCTCTAATACAATAAAGATGCAAATTTCAGTTTCAGAAGTAAAATTAAAAATATAATCAAAATTGAAAACTGTCACTTTAGTTGATAAACTGTTCAGCCCATTTGTATTAGGAACTGATTCTAAAGAGAAGTTTTAAATGTTTTTAAATATTTTTTATCAACCACACTCACACACACTCCCCCCCCCATTTATCTCTAAAACTACAAAATCCAAACAAAATCCCCTAAGCTGCCAGGAATAGATACACACCTTTAACCAACCCACTGGGAGAGGGATACTTCCATTGAGTGAATAGAGAAAGGAGTATTGTATGCGAACAAACAATATCACACTGATAAAATAATGTGCCTGTTTGATACTAATTTTGTGAAACTGAAATAAATGATTCTGTAAACAAAGACAACTGCCACCTCATCTGACAACAGAATGTTACTGTACAACATAATATCAGGCTAATTAGAATATGATGGGAGTTTGTGATCTGCAGAAAATGGAATTTTTGACTCTCCGGTGTTAAAAGCAAATAAAAATCCCAGTGCTGAACATGATCACGGTTGCCAGGCACCCGATTGTTCAAGTCCAGCAGCTGACCTGTACAGAATGTAAATTTCACAACTCAACCTGGCCAGTCTGGTTAGGAATGAAATAACCATCAATTAAATATTTGTTTTTCCAACACTTCTTGTGTGCACATCAACTGCCACTGTAATGCACATATTGACTATGTTGTTGTATGATGCTTACAAATGAATAAACCCACTGGATTCTTTCTGGTAGTAGTGGTGCAAACAGCACAGAGAAATGCCTCTTGGCCCCTATTTATGTAACGTGCAAACCAAAACCCAATTGCAGAGCGAGTCCATTGATGGCTTATTAAATGCTAGTTGCAAACATTTAATTTTGGCCAACAACATTCCATGACAAAGGAGACGTAATTTCTTAAAAATAGGATAAAAGAATGACACAAGCTTTTTCATTGGCTGTCTTGGGTGCCGTTTTACAAAACTGCACACACTTAACCACAAATATAATTAACCAGATTTGGTGCCCTAATCTAACTAAAAGGATATGAAAAAAGACAAATATTATTGAATAAATTATAATCTGCTAATTGAACACAAATTAGGGGCTGTGCTATACATCTTTGAGCCTAAAAAAAGTTTATGTCATTTTTTGATAGGGCTAAAAGGTTTTTTAAATTTAGTGGCTATGCTGCTTCCTCCTATTTGGGCTACTTTCATCCATCTGGAGACAAAGCCAGAGTTTTGGGAGCCCCAGTGAACTGTGTCACTGTCTTTATAAAGTCAGTATATTTTCTTATTTCACCAGTTTTCGCCTGTTAACTTAACTTATTCGTTCTAAATCTACATTTTTGTCATAGCTACATTGACTGAATAAATTAACAGAAGCACGAACACATGCTATATCTGCCTCAACTTTAAAAATGAAATTGTCATGGAAACACAGGTGTCAGAGCACAAAAGGGCTTCCGTGAGCAGGTATATATATGGAGGGAAATGCATCTGTTTTAGAACAATAACTGTGTAGATAAGAATCTGAGATAGTAAGACTATGTCCATTTTCATGCAACAATTTCAGCATATGTATTAATGTTCCTTAAGTATGGCTCCTAAGTTCATAGCCCCTTTGTAATCAATAATCCTACCACACTCAGAAGTCCTTGTTCACAACACTACTAATCCCAACTGTCTGCAAGGGGCTGCCCTGTCGCTAAACCTGATCCCTGCCACAAGACACTTCCCTCAGAGGGATCAATAATGCATTTCATTATCACAGGAGTCTTGGAAATGAACTCAATTACTGCTGTGGGCATATGGTGTTGGTGGGCGGGGTGCAGAGTGTATGTGCGTGCACGCTGAAACCTGTGTGCTCAGACATGCACGAGTGCCCGCGACATTAACGAAGCTCATGTGCGCTCTCATGCTGCGTAACTGCGTGATCACCTGGTATGAAATTAGAGTCGGGGGAGCAGGGCCTGGTCTCGCTGTTGTTTCCCGTGCACTGGTTTCCGGTGGGAAAAAGGACATCGCAGTGACGCACGCGCAGCTGGGAGCCGCTGGAGTCACAGTGGGACCACTCCGACCAGCTGGACCAGCTCTCTGGGAACAGTAACGACAGCACATTTTACAGCATGCTGCGCGCGCGCATGTGTGCACGCTCCTGCAACGAACAGTTTTCCTTTGTGCACATTAGTGATGCACGAATGGCCTCTGAGGGGCTGAGAGGAAGGAAAGAAAATAGGTGACGGACATGTGATGGATTGCTGAGTGTGGGGGAACTAAGCTGCTGATAACTGAGGTGAGTTTGAGTGGCTGTGCGTTTGCGCGTACCTGGGCAAGCCTGCGTGTTGCATAGTGCCTCCTCGGTGTGGAGGCCCAGGCAGATGTCCCCTCCATAAGCCGGCGGGGGGTTGCTGCAGGTCCGTGTCCTCATGTAGTGTCCCCCGCCGCATGTCACTGAGCACTTGGACCACGAAGACCAGCATGACCAACTGCCGTCGACTGCAACCAGGAAAACCGGTGTCAAATCATCAATGCACTAAAAAAGTCAATTAAAATGTTTGTTTTGTTTGGGAAGAGTTTCTAAAATATCACATTTCTAAGGATCTATTTGCCGGGTCATTTGAACAGACCGTTTCCCCTGAACATCAAGGCACTGGAAGTCATTCCAAGTCACTTCAAACGGCATGGGGGCAGATATGAGGCGCTTTGAATGAATTTGAATGCATGTGTGAGGGTAAGTGTTATGATGTGCCATAAAGAGGGCTTCATCTGGCTTTTACGGCAAATGCTTGACCTCCATAATGCTTGAACCTACACAGTCCCTCTGATGATTAATGAAGATAAACTAAGCATCCAGAGGCGTGTCGTTGTTGTTCTCTTTATGGGATGTCAAGTACCAGTAACAGATGTCTGAGACGTGACGGTATCCAGACACACATATACAATCACCAAATAAAGTACTAACAGAAGCAGATGAGGGAGAAATAGAATAGAAATAAAATGGTAGCAGAGCAAAATATCCCTCTCAAATGATCTGTTAAAAACCACATTTCATTTAGGCTGAGAGGCATTCCCTTTAAGACTCCCTTTAAAAAACTAAAGATGGCTGCAGGCACTAAACAGGTAATTGGAGCTGCCAATGCTTTTTGTCATCTCTGGGTAATTTCTCTATCACAGAGTGACACAAAAGTCGATGCCTGGCCCCTGATGAAGGATCGTCTCATCTCAGGCGCAAATGCAATAAAAACACAGATTCATTTGTTTCTGGACAAGATGGATGAAAGGCATAACATCTTTTTTCTGCTTTTGTTTCATAGCGCATTCAGGAAGGCACCTGATCAGTGCTCATTGGTGGACTAGCATTAGTCTGCCGACATCAAAATGATGTCTCACTTTCGCAGGAGTGCTAATTGAGTAGACATTAGTATTCATTGCTACTCAGGCTGGGTTAAGTCAGATCCTTTGAGCAACAGGAGTGCAGTGTTGTTCATGAACACACTGTACCTGTGCTATTATTACTGTCAACATCCTAGAATGGATGCACAACATGTATCAGAATAGTGATGCTGCACAGGAGACTCAGGCAAATGATTTGTCTTTTCCACAAAGGGAAATCCTTTCATCTTTTAGGATGAAGCAAATCTTAACCTCTTAGATTCATCCAAATCCTTATTCTTAACCAGCAGGTGATGACAACCCATCTCATCAGAGACTGAATGGCTGAAGCTGAATGGCGTGAACTTTCACTTTGCGAATTAACGGGCTGTAAGAATGCTATTGATGGCTGCTCACTATCATGTCTATTCCATTTGCTTACAGCCTGGAAGCACTTATGAAGACAGAGTGTGGGTGCTGGAGATGGCACCCAGATTCAAGCTTCCAGTGAGATACCAAAGCCTTTATTCAGGGGGCTTGATTAATTAATCATCGGAGAGAACGTCCTGGGGGCTTATACGGCCCCTGAGTTGCATACCGGGTGGGCTTTGTGCCAAACTGAGTGTTGGATTTCCATTTAGACAGTTTACTTCATTTGTCAGACAGAGTATTCTTTTAATAACAAAGCTTCCTCTTGTTGTCTTCAACAAGACGAGTGTTGGAAATGTATTGTCTCAGGGCTTTTCAAAACAGAATAAGGCTTCCCATAGCTGGCAGTGTAATTACCTAGCAATGTAATTACATACCAGAGTGCCACAGGGACTGTCTCTTTGATTCTTGGTATAAATTGGGGTCTTCGTCACACCTCTTATCTGCAACTGATTTCTTTTGTGGGTTCAAATGATTTGGTAAGTAATTTGTCAGTGTAATTCTTTATCCATTAATCAAAAAAGAAAAAGATAATGTAGCTTAAACATAGTGTGGAGCTGTGCATTTGTCAGAGTGAAAAAAAGTTCTGGCGAGGGTCCCGACTCCTGAGGTCAGATGAATAAAACGGTGAGTAGATTAAATGGCTGAAACTGTATGTACGCACAGACAGAAATCTGAATATTCATTCTTTTTGTCAGATCTATCCTTACATATGGCAATTTAATATGATTACAGTGACATTATACCCATTTGCGCAAGCTTAATTTTCTATTCCACTCAGAGCCGTTAATGTTTGAGGTCACAGTTTTTATATATGACCTTATATGCTGAATTGAATTAAACTGTGCATCCTAAAATATTCAAAATGGCGGAGGTTTCTAGTTTTGGGAGTCAAAATACAAGAGATCAATATCAATGTACATTTACAGCTTCTTCGTCTCAACAGGAACATTTTTGACCAACTAAAGAATTTGCAGACCATGAACATTGATAAATCATGAGATATAGTCATTGAGAAATTACAGATGAACTATTTGAGTGGTTGGTCATGCTTAAAAAAATTCCTTGCAGGAAGATGAAAGAGAACCAAATCGACTTTCTGGGTACATAGGACAAGTGTGTAAAATTTCGACTTTTGTAATTATATGTAATTACAGCGCTTTGCTGCATTTAAAATGTTTTGGGGCATATTTATTTCCCATTCCCCTTTTGACTCAGAGTAGTGCATTATTTTAATCATTAGCATTATTAATATTATTATAAGTATTAAAGATACCTTCATTCTTGAATATTTGGACCAAATTTTAAACAGCAATCTAATTTTCACTGGATAGTTTCTATGACTTGCAAACATTAACCAAAAGACACATAATTTCTCCACATCACATATAAAAACACGTATATCATAAATGAAACAGCCAAACCATTTAATCTTATTTAGTTAAAATGCTTTCATTCATCTGTAAGATTTAGTATTTTCATAAATAGAAAGAATTCTTTCTGAATCTGTTTTGAGATCCTCCCCATTTTAGACCCGATTTGTGTAATTTTATCCGAGTTTCTGCATGTTTTCCTAATTGAAAAAAAGAAAAGAATGTATATTGTTTTTAGGATCTGGGACTGAAATGGCTGCATCTGTATCTTTTAATTCATGCCTGTATTACCTGGACACGGGTTGATGTTACACTCCTGATACTCCTGCGCTGGTCCCAGGCAGGTCTGACCTCCATACCGAGGCTCGGGGTTACTGCACGTTCTCTTTCTGCTCCGGATGCCCCGACTGCAGTCTCTGCTACACTGAGACCAGGAACTCCAGGATGACCAGCCACCATTCAAAGAGTGGCCCGACATTCTCCCCATGCGAAGCACTTCACCTGTTACGGACAAAGACAGAGGATAAGACTGGAAATGAGTCTTGGTTATAATGCCTTCAGACAATTCTTTTGGATTCAGGCAATATCTCTAAGTAACGCATAGGCAGGACTACCTCTAGTCTTGTCTTTAAACTAGCTTGTCCTGAAAAGCAGTTTGACTCAGACATAGGAAAAAACATTGCAGATATCCATCTTATCAAGTTCAATAATATATATATATATATAAATCATACTTATGTGTTATATATAAAAAAGACGTGGAGAAAGAGGTTGTTTCAATCATTTAAGGCAGCATCCTCATACCAATCCATCCTCCATGCTGAGGAAAGGTACAATTTATCTATTAGGAAAAAAGCACTTGTGGTTATTCTACCCTTCATCCCATGTGAATGGGACATTATAACTCGGCAAAAAGAGAGGATCAGTGCAAAGTGGAGGAATCGTTTTTGGTCTTTTGTTTCTTATATTAAGTTTAGTAATGTCAACCTATTGGTTAGTCTGTTCTCTCAGATTATACATTTGTTTTCTGTCGCTTTTTTTTCTTTGCCTTTGAGTATAAACATGATGACATGCCTCCTCAGGAATATCTTAATTATTAAAAAAATATATTTGTAAAACCACTGTAATTCTCACATCTTAGCTGTGAGCTTTTTTTATGTGTTAATCTGAGAATGTTAGCTTGCTAACAAGCTCCTCCGAGCTCCAAAGACCAGCCCCATATGTTAACTCATCTTTTTCATCATAACAACTGTGTCTCTGACCTAATGAATCTTTTTCCACCGACTTTCTAAAAACTTGGCTGCATACTTAAACTCCTTCTCTCGGTTGGAATGGTAGGAAATAAGGAAGGAAGTATTCTTCTTCAGCACTAAAGTGAGGTACTTGTACTTTCCGAACTTCTATTTTTTTTATCTGCTCCACTCTCTTCCAGAGGAAAATGTTGTACTTTTTTTTTTAACTTCCATCAAACATATTTACTTAGAATTTTACTTATTGATGATAGCCAAGCCAAAAATAATGAAGAGCTAATGAAATATGTATAATGTTTTCTGTTAGATTCAACCGTATCTTGAGGCAGAGTTTAAACACTTGGTTATTTTATGAGATATTCATTAAAAATGTTTTCTAAATACTTTTTAAAAGCATGGTTGTAAGTAAACATTTTCAAAGGTCTAAATCTAGCTCTTTTACCATAAATATCCTCAGCAATTTTGATGGTTCGGGGAAATAATGACAACATTTATCTGAACTGAGAGTTGGAAAAACTGGGATCAATGAGAAAGGAAAATAGGAGCACATAATACATAATATACGCTGAGTGGGTTTTTTTTTTACTGTAATTTCCAGGTTTATCAGTCAGTTTTTTATTGTTGGAATAAAAGTGCAGCCAAAATGAATCCAGGATTCTGTGCGCCTTTAGCATTAAATGTCAGCCCGGCAACCACATCTGCATCCCTCAGCCCACTCCAACATCTCACGTGCCTCAAGTTCTCGCCCTGTCCCGGTTGCAGTCAAGGTCTCAGCCAACTCATTTCTGGCAGAACCTCACCTTTGCTCTCTTCAGACCAATCAAGCAGCCAATTGAGCACACTCTGAGCCCCCACCCAGCCTCACTGCCAGTGGCAGACTCCTCGTTTCTATGCAACTGTAAAAATCTGAACATTTGCTTTGAGTTAGAAAATCACCCTCACAAATTCAATCCATCATTTGCGTCGGTACAGCCCATCTTGTACATTTCCCTGGATTTGGTGAGAGCTGAGCGTGTCCTCTCAAGAAGCTCTCTCAAACCACAACATCAGCCAACTCTGTGCACGCTCATTTGGAATGAGTCGAATGGTGGAATCCTAATGAAATCTATGATCATAATTTCTATCTGTGCTAACTGTAATTACTGCACGCATTAATTAGCCCCGTGGAAAGGCTCCACATGTTTGGGGACATGGAGCAGAATTAGAAGAGAGAGAACGCTTCTGGCCTTTTTGAATGAAAAGAGTGAACCCATCTGTCTGAGTGAACAAAAACCGTCTCTGCTTGAATTACAGCCAGTGTCAAAGCCCCTCTCTGATGATTCACTCATTAACAACACTATGCTGTAATATTTTAGATGTTGTCTAAGGTACATGTTGAAATTTTGCACCTCCGCTGCCTCCGCCCAGATAAGAGAGGGGAAATCATTTAATTGCTGTTGAAACGGACAGAGAAGGCATTGAACTGTGATGGCAACCCTTTTGTTTGAGTCCCCTGTTAATCATCGGGTTACGTTTTTTTCCCACTATCACATCTATTCTGCTCCTTGCTTCTCTTTATCCCTCTCTTCCTCTCTGCCTATCTTTACCATTATTAAGTTAATCCTGTCTTTTGTCTCACTTCCTCCCTTTGCTGTCCAGCCTGGGCCTCGCTGCTTTGTCAGTGTGCGCTCTTCACCGACAGTTATCGCAGCTCGGATGCTTTGTATTCTCGGGGAGAGGGCCGTGTGTTTACCCGGTGCAAATCCTCGACCTCTTCATAACGGTGGCCGACCTTGGCGGTGCCCGGGGCGACCCGCCCTGGCATTAAGCAGCCGTGAGCGCTGACAGGCCCGCCGAGAACTTCAGGCCCCTCGCTCTTTATCGATTCGGTACAGGCAGTGTCACAGCCAGTCCCGAGCGTCGCTGTGACCCACACTCTTTATCCAGTCCTCTGGGGTCTTTGAGACTGGACCCCCACAGTAAATGTAACTGAGTGCTTTCTAATCACTCTTCCTTTATGAGCAAACAAACTCTGAACACCCATGCATAAATATACAAGCCAACACATCCCAAGTAGGCACAAATGCTCAACACGGGCTTGAACCATGAACACACAGTCATGAATGCATTTACTGCATACTGATAGCACAAATTTTACTATTGAGACCTTTCCGATGGTCTCTTCATATTGTCTGTCCTGCATCACAGTGGTTGGCACCCCCACTGCCAAAACAAACAGCATGGTGTCCTTCCTCTAAAATAGGTAGCCGTTGGATCTATCGACCCGCACAGGAGCCACACACAGCTGGACAGAATATATCCTCTCTCTGTTGACGAACTTGCTTGAGCCAAAACTAAGACGAACAGAGTGCGACATCCAGTAGTCCACAAAGCAAAGAAACAAGGGCACCAAAAAGGCCCAACCCTAGCTCAAAGTAAAAAAAAAAAAGAACATGAAAGACGAAAACAAAACCCCAAACAAACTTGCCAACTCGTGTTTGTGTGTCAGAGATTGTGTGTGTGAAAAATAGGAGAGAAGGGAGGTTTCTTGGAGGCCACACTTACATGAAATGCTCTGCAATCTAATCTTGTGTATGTTTTTGGAAAAAATAGATACCCTAGGAGGAAAGGAGAGACGTGTTGTCTAGTTTAATCAAAACACAAGAAAGAGATGACCAGACTGCGAGAAAACAAATGCCTCTTCCAGCCTGTTCTACATTCTGAGCGGCACATTTACTCACTATTTCACGTCCTCCCCTTTTACTTCCCCTCTAAGATCAGCAATGTCTCCCTGCGGACAGACCCATTTCTCTCATTTTGTGTCTGTGCCTGTGTTACATCTTGTGACACAGTAAAATGACAGGTTCTGGTTGTTTACAGTCACACAACATGACAGTTTTTTCCCTGTGTCATCTTGGGGCCTGCCAGGCAACGGTTTACCCAGAAATCCTCTGGGGAGATATTCTCATGGAAGATCCAATTAAATGTCTGTTAGAGTGCAATTAAAAACCCAACCCAGAAGAGAATGAGGGATCTGTGCACACGCACCTAAAAACAAAAGCATAAATAGTTCGGGACAGGAATACACTCATCGACCACCACCGAGAACATCTTTAAATGCAATCTAATCAACATTTGGGCATTATAAATACGATTGTACAGGAGTCCAGGACACAGCCACACACATTAATAAACATTAAGTTGATTTATCGCTTTACAATATCAGCAAATACTGAACAAGTTCATAAATGTTGACTTTATGGAGTGTGCATTTGACAGGTTTTATTCATGAAGTAATCAGCTTGTGTACACTCAGCTATTATGAGAATAAAGATTGTCATTGGCTGTTTTCTGAATTTACCTGAACTCCAGAGAAATTGCCACGCTTTAATTCAATTCACAACATGCATACATTCCTGTTTGTTGGCTCTGATTTTCAAACAAGGTAATTCACGATTTCATTACAATGGCTTTTATTTTCTGACCGCGAGTTTGATCTTGTCTTTCTGTTAGAAAAGATCCCCGATCGACCCAAGGCACTTCCCAACAACTAACAAGAAACAGCTTAATATCTATGTCGCCTTCTTTAATGCAGGTTTCAACAAAAGTTGAGTGTATACTATAGTGCAGTGTAACTTTATGGTGGCGTTTAATTTTTTCCCTTCTGTTCTGATGACTACAGGTTTGACCTCCACATACAATTCAACACACCTGGCTCTATAAGACATACAGTAAGGCCCTGCTCAGAAATCATATTTATCATGAAGGTGAATACCAGCTGTCTTTGTTATCTCAGGTTTTCCTCTTAAGGCTCTGTGCACACTTCCATAAAAAGTGTCAGTTTAATGCTTGAGCCACATAAAATGGACCAGTCGCGTGTTACCAGTCATGAAGAGGTTGTTATAATGGAGACAATAAAAAAAAACAGTTATGACAGTGATAGAATCATTCAATGCGCCCTCAAGGCCATTTATTTCTAACATGGCAACTGCTTAATAAAGTTTTCTAATCTAAAGTTGATACATTCAAACATGACCAAGAAGCGAACTGTAACGTGTCAAAGCACCAAATTCCTCTTCAAATCCCTCCAATTAGAAAAAAAAGAAAATTAATCTCATTGACCATAGCTTCTCAGTAAAACAATATATTAGAGAAATAAATTTTCTAATATATGTCCTATTAGCTGAAGTATCATCTGGACCAAGCATTCACAGTAGCTACTTGAACCAAAATGGTTGTAAGAAACAGTGCTGCTTTTTCCTCTACCAAAGAGAACGCAACTGTGTTAAAGACAACCAACAGGAAGGTCCATGCCATCTCCTTTGAGGAGAACCCCAAGCCCGTCCCTCAGCCAGAGGCACAGAGATCTTTTTGTGGGTGTAGATCTTCATAGTAGAGGGCACAGACAAAACTTCTGTAACGTATTTGAGAGCTCAGGCCCATCATTTCAGACAGGCATATTAAGCAGCACGTGGCTTCCTGCCGACAGAGAGGATTTTATGTCGTGCGTCAATGTTTTTCCATCGCCTACACAGGTTTGCTAATTTGTTGACTCCACGTCAAACTTTTTTCCACTAGTTGAATGTTTGGCTGAGAGGGAAGGTGAAACAGGCTGTGTGTCACCAACGTTCCAATCGCTCTCTGTTAGTCTGGAGTCAACTTAATAGCAGTTAGGTCGTGGACTCGATTTGACGGCAATCTAGAACAGGCCATGGGTTATCGGCTTAGCTGAGGCATGCAAGACGGACACTGACAACCTGACCAAAGATGCCGAAGCATCATAGTGAACACAATTCAATAACATAAAGACAAAATGATCAGCCAGGAGAGATAGATAGCTAAAGGGAAAAGATGCTTGCCGTAGTTCACACCCGTCCTCTGTTAATGAAGGAAGCATTCTCAATTCCCTCTTTCCCTGAGAATTTATTAAAATGCACAGATGTCTTTTATATTTTTTCAGCGGAAACAAGCACCTGAGGGACCAGTTGTACACATGCTATATAAAATGTAATAAACCGTGTATTCTGACGTCAACTCAACTTAAGAAACAGCCGTAGACTCACAGAAAAAAGGAGTGCAGACCGTATGCAGGAAGTGAGACAGAATGATAGAAAGACAATAAAGACGGCAGAATGGCTGTCATCCGTCATAGATGTCCCTCAGCAGTGTCCTGTGTCTATTCAGTGCCTGCTCGTGACATCCACGCAGCAGAAACTAATCTCTCGTCCATGAGAAGGCCCTGGCCTTGATACCAGATCAGCTGAAGTAAAACACATCAGGCTGCTGACACACCACCATTTCTCCCAAAAAATTAAACCATCACTCATTGACACAAGCCAGTAAAATTACCAGCACACAACCTTCTCCATAAATGCCTTTCATCTTTCTAGAGCTTTCTTTTACCCCACCTCACACGTTTCCTGTCTTTGCCAGACGCAAACAATATCCCACTCGGACAGACAGCAAATTCGGTAGTTATTTTTTTAGGGATTTAAATGACTGTCCCCTTCATCATAAATCCTGCATGACTAAATATTCTGAATATTTCTTTATTCAATAGAGCTGGATTATGTGTTTCATAGACACATGGCTGTACAGAAATTAGAATCCCAATCATATGCTGTGTGTTGTGTGCGGCTTTTCCTTCTTTTCTGTGTGGCCCTGTGACTGACAGGCCGCCTGTCCAGGGTGTAACCTGCCTCTTGCCCAGTGACAGCTGGGATAGGCTCCATTGGAATTTGGTTCTATTACTGTTTTAGGTCAAACATGGAGTGATTTTAAGTAGGACGAAGACATCGACTGCATTTTCTAATTTTTGTTTTAAAAGTCTTAAAAAGCCTTTAAAACCTTTAAAAGGCCATAACACGATCAATAACATTGCCCACAAACAGAGCTTTTAATCTTTTTCTGATCATTATGGTGTGGCTCACTGGCAGACACAACAAGAAGCTTTTTGTGTCTGGCAAAAGTGGTAAAGATGGATAAAAATACCCTAATCCCATATGCGTCCTTTGTATCTTATTCTGCCCATTTCCTTTTGGAAAAAAAACAGCCAGACATGAGGCCGAAAAAGTGAGGACAGGGATGTTTTGTAGGTCAGCACTGAGGATATCAAAAATCCCCTGACATGCTTTTTTTAAGTCTGATATTTTAGGAATGTTAACACCTTAGAAATCCCAGCCAAGCTGGTTTACATCATATTATGTGTTCCACATACATGAATTAGTCCACACCCTGAGGGCTTTTTTTTCTATTTTAACAAAGAACTAAAACATTCTATTAAAAATGTGGAGTAACGCTTTAACTATCTGCCAAATGTGGAAGTAGATATGATCTGTTCCCTGTTTGTTTATGCCTTGGTCTCTGTATCTGTGACACCATCACTTCTGCTGCCAACAATGGGAAAATAGATGTGAAGACAGCAGTGTTGAGAACAAACATGCACAAGTCAATCAACTTGTGTAAACCATCCAGTCATATTAATTATGTATTGGATAAATACTAAATAGAAACTAGTTCAAGAGAACAATCGAATGCTAAGCCAACAAAAAAAAAAAGAACAACGTAAAGAGAGGGAGAAAAGAGTAATAGCCATATTTAAAAATTGGCTGCTTTCGGTGCTTGAAAGTGTGTTTTCATACAGCAAATTATGCAAATAATCAAATTATGTTTCTTTTTATTCAAGCTTGTGAAATGTGATGAGATTGAATAAAAAGTAATCATTTGCTACAAGAATAATCACTGGATATAAATGATAAGAGAGGTCTTTAAATCTTCACAGATATAAAGTAATTAACTCATCACTATCATTAAGCCATGATTACTGACTTGAAACAAGTCAGTATGTTATTTAAAAGCTCATTGTAAATGCTTGGTTAAACCACGTTTTTATAATCTATCTCTCATAATTAAGACAGATAAAGACCTCAATATGGCTGAAACACACAAAGAAGAATAGAAGCTGGCGGGTAGGCCTAACATACCTCTATTATTGATTTTTTCTTTGAATGGACAGGAGAATAATTCTCCTTATCTGTACAGCACACATGTGTCTCCCAGGTGCGAGTCAATAACATCTGCCATGTCTCTGAATGTAATCCTAATCATCTAATGTCAGATATAACTGATTGCTATGATGCCCAACGTGGTGACATGCTGCCCCAGCAAGTGGGAGACAGAGCAGATATCTGACAAGACGGCAGAAAGGGATCTTCATTCAGTGTCAGGAAAGCAACATCAATCATCTAGTCAGAAAATAAGAAAAAGTAGTCCTGCATCGACTTTACTGGTGCAAAAAAAAAACAAAAAAACAATTGGTATTGTTGCTTGAGGACTAGGAAGAGTGTAGATTCACTTTGGAGGCTGCTTTATCAGAACTCAGTCTCTGTTAATAGAAGGTGTGAAAATCATCATGTTTAATGAAAAAAAATGTGAAGGTACATATAAAAAACCATCTGGATTTAACTAAGGAGATGATCTGCAGCAGAATTACATTACACATAGTGATGACCTGCCTTTATCAATCTTGGTGGAAAATAACTGAAATTGTAGTTGGAAATGTATATAAATATATATGTATATTTACAAAGCATCAGCTCATTTTAACACATGACATGTCACTGTGTGCCTCAGTATTTCCAGAGTTTATTTCATTCCTAACTTTCAACAAGGAGTCCGACTACGTTCACAGGCTATAGAGGACATGTCATCTTAACACAGGTGTAACGGTGGTTTATGAATACTTACAACTTGTAAAGTACGGCATGCAAATGTTAGACTCAGAGTTGATGACAGCCCTGGGTTAGCTAACAAAAGTCTGAAAAAGAATTACATCGCCTAATATTTGAGTTAATTAGGTAATAATAAAAATACTTTTTGTGTTAGGTAATTAATTTCAATAACGTTTATTTATACCTCCCATACATCAACCTGTTTTATAGTGCAAAGTCATCTAATCGATTATAAGCTGCCCAGTGCAGATGGTAAATCTTTATGGAGTGACACATCTTTCATTTTAGCTGCTCATCTTAGTGGGATCTCAGAGTCCTTTGCCCCAGCTGTGGACATCAATACGCACCACCACTGTGGGGGTAATTATCTTATGATAGCCTATTGCTTTTTGAGAGGTTAACTGCTGTTATCAGGGGTATGATACTTCATCGGTCTCTGAGACATGAACAGTAGGAGGACACAGGTGCAAACATCCACCCGCAGAGCAGCAAAAATGGCAAACACGCATATCAGTCCACCCCCACATACGGCCACATGTATACACGCCAGTGCTCTGGAGATGGATGACGACTTTGATAATAGCTGAAATGAAGAAGCGGATCAGTGGAGTTAGTCCTCTCTTTTTGACAGTTATGACTCAAAACTCCTCGGAGACCGGGACCATATTGAAGTCTGGAAATGAACAATCAACGTGGGACAGAGCAGAGCTGCCCACAGAGGCCTTGTACAGTGCAGTAGGTCTGGCCATCACTCAGATGCAATGTACTACAACTACATGAAATAGGGTTTTGAGGATGAAGAAACCGTTTCGTCAGCCACACCCACCGTTCCTCTCTAAAAAATAAGAGAAATAAAAACCCACCTTTGAGAAAACCCGTTCTGGTGTGATCTCAAAAGAGATAATCTTTTTCCTGAATGTTTGCAGAAATTGTACAGAAAAAAAATGACATTTTCATTTTATTTAAGGTGTAAATGTAAAGGATGACAGCATTAGGATAAATCAACCTTGTTGACTATCTGACAGTGGACCAGTGAGTGTACAGCGAAACTTGTCTCTATGAGCATAGTGTGGTTACATGCACAATTGAGTTGAGATTTGGTTATAGTTCAAACTGGCAATTTAGTTGGACCACTGTCTCTGAATGAGTGCACTGGATAGGTGGAGTTATTGATTGTAGGATGTCAGACACTGCAACTCCGCGAACTGAGAGAGTGCTAAAGAGGTTCTGTTGCTTCTAATTCTCTTTGTGGGAGTAATAGAAGAATGACTGATTTCACAGCACAGGCTTCATGTCTTTCAGCTTTATAAAACAAAGGTGACAGACGGAAATCTTTTTAGCTCGCTCAAACATAAGTGAAAATGAGACATACGTACTGCTATATAGCTCATGTGGCACATTTTTATCTGCCGGCTGTGGCCCACAGGCTGCACACATCCTACAGCAAAGACCAACACGGAGCAAAAAGAAACTTCTGAACTTATTGCCGATTGCTTTTTATTTGCTGTAATTAACACTGAGGCTAATCTGATGTTAGACTTCTGGTGACAACCTATAATGAAACACACTGTCTGTTACTTCCTCCCACTAATCAGAATAAAGACAGACTTATTAAAGCTCTGCTCTTTGTTCTCTAATGTCTTAGATGTGGGGCTGTCACTCCTCTTGAAGCTTTGAGTCTGCTGTCAGGTCTCTTCCATGCTTGTCAGTGTTCATTTAATACCCTTCAGGAACATTTAAGCGCTGGCTTCAAAGTGTGAGGAGAACAACTTGTACCAGTGACGGTGCTGACGCAAAGACAGCTATTAGCATTAGGAATAAGGAACACGAGAAAGATCACAAGAAAAATCCCACTGATAGTGTACACTAAGGGTAACCGTAGTGATTACCGCGCCCATGTGGCATGTTAGTTGGCTGGTGACAGACCACCCATGGGTACATGAACTCAAACTGATGGGAGACCACGGCAGCCAGGGCAGGAATTAACTGGAAACCCTTTAAAAAAAAACAGCTTCCCCCTTGGTGGCGAAGAGGAACACCGTAAACAAACTTTAACGGCTGCAGCTGTGTCTGAACCTCTCTTTGCTGCGGTGTGACTCTACCCGGGCTGTCGCCTTTCTAATGCCTCCACCAACAACATAAACAACTTGTCAATTAGCAAACGGTTTGTACAAACATTTACAGCACTGAATCCTCTGGGGGTGCGGCTGCCTGAGATTGTGCGGTGCACCGACTTAGGGAAACAGGAATAGCTGCAGAGGTGGATAAAGAGCAAGAGCATAAATGAACTTGGCTCATGTCTACTTCCTATGGGTGTGAGTGTGTGTGTGTGTGTGTGGGTGTGAAGTGAAATCTGCTGATCGGCTTTGTGGATTGGATGTTCATTAACACATCTGCCACTTTGATCTACTGATAAAGTCTGGGAAGAAGGGACCATAAACACAGGAGAGGACTGATTTAGGGCTCTTTTTCAAAACTTTTCCCAGGACATTGAGAGGAAAACTTTTAGACGACAAGAAAGCTAGAGCAGATAACAGATACACAGCAAGGAATTGCTTTGTGTGTGTGTGTGTGTGGGGGGGGGGGGGGGGGGGGGTGCAACGACAACCACCCTGTGGAGATGCTGAGAGCTAGTTGAAATGAAATAATGGCAACATCCAGAGGCTGATATAGCTAGAAAGAGACCATCTGTTTCCATCCTCCACTCACCATCAGTGGAGCAGCCCGTGGATCCGTCACTGGAGCAGTAACGCATCTCGATTCTCTGCCTGCCCACCTCCAGAAGGCTCGGGTCTGGGATGCGAGCTTTGCAAGTGTAGCGGAAACGCTGCTCGTAGTGGCCGCCGTTGTCGGAGATGTTGACAGGCGTCCAAGGAGTCCAGGGGGTGGTCTTCTTGAGGTCAGGACATGGCAATGTGTTGCACGACTGATACTCCTGCATGCGAAAAAACAAAACAAAAAACAGGCAAAATCATTCACTGCATTTAACCTCCAGATTTATGTTTGTTTTTTTTATTGCCAGCGCTCAGCGGGCAGGTGAGTCGGACACATGTAGAGTAGGAGGAGTTAATCACATCCGCAATAAAGCTGATAGATAGAACGCAATAAATAGAATGATGCAAATCCGACTGATCTATTTTCCAAGCTTAATGAATGGTACAATTGCTTTTGTAATTCTGAGAAAGGAGTCATGAAATTAAACAACTTGTTTTATGAGCAAAAAAACTGCCTTTTCAGAGCTTTCAATATCACTCATCCTTGAAAGCCTCTTTAGTCCAGTTATGGCTGGTTTACTCTGCTATATGTTGCCAACAGTGAGGGCCACTGACTCCTCCAAACAATCCCCACATACCTCGGCCCTCTGCTGTCGCACTGTGACTAAGGATACATTCCCATTAGACAACTTCCTGAACATGACAAGAGGCAAACAAGCCAAGCAGAAAAGGTCATTGATCAAACTTAATTTGTAACCAAGGTGAAGGGATAAGGGAATGGAAAAAGAGGGATAGAGCAGTGACAAAAGAGTTGACAGAGAAAGCAGCACAGACAACGAGAGAGGGAGCAAAACAGATGGTATCAATCACATTTTTTCCCCTCCTATCTACATATAGCTTTGGGATCAGGTCATAAAAAACGAACAGCACAGTGCTGAAGCTTTAATGATGTGATGCATGACTCCTATTCATGAGTGCCCTAAATAAACGTATTTCCGCCCCTTCCCTCCAATATGCTGCTTTTTCTGAGCTGCTGTTTATGATTATATGACTCAAGATTATAATGGGTGGGTAAATGGTATTCGAGCTTCTTCCACAACCAGATAGAAAAGCAGGTCTTTCAGGAAGGAGCACATCTGAAGTAATTGACACCCTTGAAGAGAAGGTTAGATGGCTGCCATTTTCCTCAACACTTGTTTATTTATGCTGAATAGGACTTGAGTGACTGCCAGACCTTGACAAAATAAGATAAGAGTTTCTCTCAACACATCCGTCAGCCTGTCACATGGGGTAGCCAGACAGGTCAGCTGAGAAGGAGAGTTCTATGCATTATACAGTAGGCAGGCCTACATTTCACCAATGCACTTCCCATTTTTCTGCTCCCTCATAATCTCGTTTTGAACCTATCCGTCCATCTTTACATTTCTTCTCCCCTGTTTTTCTGATGCTTGTGCCGTTCTCTTCCCGCTTCCTCTTACCTTCCATATCTCTGTTTTAATCTCTTTCCGCCTCTCTCAATGCATCCTTATTTCTATCTCCTCCATTCTTCCCTAGAGTATCAAGGTTAAAAACACAGGGAGGATTTAAATTCTGTTAAGGCCCCTGTGATGAATGGAGGTGTCACCTCCATCATGCTTCCTGTCTCTCTCCGTCTCGCACAGTAATCATCGTAAGACATTAATATTTAACATTCTCATGCATGGCAGATCTGCTCAAACTCTGTGATTATCAGGCAATGATGATAAAAAAGAAAGACCAAAAAAAAGAGTCCACTTCCCAGCGTTTCACCATCGGCCAATGCGGTGTGAAAAGCAACATATGGCATGAACGGGGCAAAAAAGGCGAACGATCTGTGGGTGTTTGTTGTGTGAGTAGTTGATGGTGGCCAAACACAGTAAATATTTAATGAAGCTTGTCTGGTAAGCATTCCTCCCTTTGCTCTCTGAGGATTAGTGTCGATGTGAGGGCTGAGGAGATAATTACTGGGGTTTAAACTAAACCTCATTCAAGGTCTCTAAAGGAATTCACATCAACTACAGCTCTAGAATTTGCAGCTTACAAGGTGTTAAGTATGTAGTGTGTAATAAAGATATCTTATTGACTTAACTGTAGTCCACACGGTGCCCTTACTTGCAAGCCCAGGCACAAGCCTTTATATGTCATCCTCACCGTAGTCCACATCCATTAAATGAATGGCCCAATTTAAGAACAACATAAAAGCAGTAGATCCTTAATTTAGAAGCTGGGTTTTTCCATTGGCTTCAGAAATAAGTTTCACAGGACAAAAACGGATGTGAGGTGATTAAAGGGTTAGGGTTAGAATTATTAGGTAAACTGTAATCTTATCTCAATGCTGATGACACAACACTCTCAAAAAATGTCAAGCAAGACTGAGCCTCAAATCTGAGTGTATAATGTTTTCAAAAACAGATGTGTCCTTTTCATAAAGTTTAAACACGTTTAAAACATAAGACATAAAATATAAAGCTATATCAATGTGTTTTCCGTTTCAAATATACTGATCGACAAAAAAACTACATTAGGCATGTATAGATCTTTTAGTCTCTACACGAGACAGCTGAATTCTTGGATAAACACATTACCATAAATGTTACCATACGCCCTTGAAAGAGGTATATACTCTTTTTTCATCTTTATAAATCTCTGAAAGAAAATCTTCATCTATCTTTTGACCCTCCTACTTAGCAGTTGTATTCAGAGGTGGTTATTCATCAGTCTTTTTCTCCATGTCTTAAAACACCTCACAGCTCTTCTGGACTCTCCAGGTGGGTTGCAATTCTGGTAACTGTTTGCAGTTAATTCGCACCTTCTTTTCTCAACTCATTATTGTGACCTTGTTAATTATTAACAAGAAAACGATTGACTGTCACAGCTCAGTAGTTAAGCTACCTCTTATTACTGCATTGTCTGAAAGGCAATTTAACACTTTTGAATTTTCAGTATGAATTAGGTCATATAACACCTTTATATAAAGTATCAGTCAATTTACCTCATATTCACTCACCATAAGTATATTATATCAATCAAGAAAGAATGCCCAATGGGTAACAATTCATAAAGGATAGTAGTCATTTTTTTTATTGCATCTCTCATCATATTCAACATTAAGATATGGAAATATTACTTACTCTTCCAGACCTTTTTTCTGTATTACAGTTTTTCTCCATCTATGATGTCCTTCTGGTCTTTGCATGTATTTAAGTTGTCAGAAACGCTGTTAAATGAATCTGTGTGACAGCGTAGGCACATGTTGGGGACTGTAGATTTAAAAAAAGCAGTCAAGCTAAGTCAGTTCTATTTATACAGTCCATAATCACAAATTGTATATTTACTAAACAGGGATTTACAGTCTGCTGGGTACATTCTTCACTTGGATCCTTCAAAGAAGAAGGAAAACAAGTTGTGTTTAACAGAGAAAATTCTAAATGAGACACAGAGGAGGGGTCCCTGTTTGAAGACAAACAGACTTTCGGTACACATTGCGTATAAATGTTTATGGCCTGTTTTATTAAGTTTTATTGGAACAATTCTACAAAAAAATGGTCTGAAATTGTTCAAGTGTACATCTGGCTGAATAAAATTTGATGTGTGATGTACACGCAACTCCATACGACATCAGGGGCAGTTGCGCTGGACTGGCAGACTGGGGTGGTGGTCCCCCTATTTAAAAAGGGGGATTGTAAAGTGTGCTCCAACTATAGGGGAATCACACTCGCCATTCCTGGGAAGGTCTATTCAGCGGTTCTGGACAGGAGGGTCCATCAGAGAGTGGAATCTTGGATTCAGGAGGAACAGTGTGTTTTTCGTCCTGGCCGTGGAACGCTGGACCAGCTCTGTACCCTCTGCAGGGTCCTGGAGGGTGCATGGGAGTTTTCCCAACCAGTCTACGTGCTTTTTGTGGAGTTGGAGAAGGCGTTCGTCCATGTCCCTCGGGGGATCCTGTGGGGGGGTGCTTGGGGAGTATGGGATGCCAGGCGCTTAGGTCCCTGTTCGACCGGAGTCTGAGCTTGGTCCGCATCGCCAGTAGTAAAGTTTGACTCGTTTCTGGTTAGTGTTGGACTCTGCCAAGGTTGCCCTTTGTCTCCGATTCTGTTCATAACCTTTATGGACAGAATTTCTAGGTGCAGCCAAGGTGTTGAAGGTGTCTGTCTTGGCCTTAGGACTGCATCTCTGCTTTTTGAAGGTGATGTGGTCCTATTGGATTCATCAGGTTGTGATCTACAGCTCTCGTTGGAGCGGTAGCCAGCCGAGTGAGAAGTGGCTGGAATTGGGATCAGTGCCTCCACATCACTGGAAAAGGGTAGAGTTCCTCCTCCGGGTCAGAGGGGATGTCCTTCCCCAAGTGGAGGAGTTCAAGTACCTCAGGTCTTGTTCGTGAATGGGGCTAAAATGCAGTGGGACATGGACAGGCGGATCGGTGCGGCGTCAGCAGTAATACGGGCGCAGTACCGGTCTGTCGAAGAAGAGAGAGCTGAGCTTACAAGCGAAGCTCTCCATTTATGGTCTCGAACTTTGGGTGGTGAAAGAACGAGATTGCGGATACAAGCGGCTGAAATGAGTTTCCCCCGCAGGCTGGGCTCTCCCTTAGAGATAGGGTGAGAAGCTGGGCCATCCGGGAGGGGCTCAGAGTAGAACCGCTGCTTCTCCTCGTTGAGAGGAGCCAGTTGAGGTGGCTCGGGCATCTGATTAGCCTCTTGGTCGCCTCCCTGGTGAGGTGTTCTGGGCATGTCCCACCGGGGGGATACCCAGAGGAAGACCCAGGACACGC
The DNA here is from genome assembly GCA_013363375.1 of Menidia beryllina. Taxonomy (NCBI): domain Eukaryota; kingdom Metazoa; phylum Chordata; class Actinopteri; order Atheriniformes; family Atherinopsidae; genus Menidia; species Menidia beryllina. Next base: position 2,360,152 of record JABUIW010000156.1, read on the forward strand.
TGGAGGGACTACGTCTCTCGGCTGGCCTGGGAACGCCATGGGATCCCCACGGAGGAGCTGGCAGAAGTGGCAGGGGAGAGGGAAGTCTGGGTTTAACTGCTTCAGATGCTGCCCCAGAGACCAGACCCCGGATAAGCAGTGGACAATGGAGGGATGGAAGGATGGAGTGTGATGCTGTACCAAAAGGTTACAGCAGTGGTCTCTTGGATCAATTCTGTACCACGTTAAGGTCGACAACAAGAAAAAAATGTTAAAGACTCCTGCTGTCGACAGCACTGAATCCAAATCTGAATGCCAAATGATAGTGGGCTTTTTTTTTTACTATATTGCAATAAAGCGAACCATGAATTAGTGGCTACACATGTGAAAATGCAATGGCCTAACTATAAAGAACAAAAACAAACCCTTATAACTTCAGTGTTTTGAATAATGCATTAAAAAACACCAGTGGCAGTGGAAATAAACCTCATTCTAATTCCATAACCCCAACACACACATACACTCACAAGCAAATAATAAGATAAAGAATACTCCATTGAAATAGTCACAGTGTTGTATGGTCACCATAACCATATATGATGACCATTGTATAAGTGGCTCTACTCATTTGAGCCCTGCTCAAATCAACTTGATGTTTTGTTAAAATATTCAGCTGTGATATTTAAACAATTTATGCAATTCTTTCTGTCTGACAAGCAGGAACGATAAAAAATGGATATGGTAGTGGTTAAAAAAGGAAGAGGCACACACACATCTTTTTGTCCGAATAATAAAGCCAAAGCGACAACACGGAGGAGAGCAGTCACATACGACAGTATGTAAGAGGAAAGAAAAAAATGTATTCTATTGGTCGAACTAATTCTGACCCCCACTCACACTTTCTCAGGCGAGAGGGCCATTGTGCACTATAGGCATAAATGGAGAGCAGCGATTTTCTGCTGTGAAACACCTTTAACAGGCAGCTGCTCAGAGACGGCCGGCTCTGTGATGGGTTTGTGGCTGTGGTTCTCTAGGGCTGGGCACGAGGACGCTTGATCATGTCTTTACTGCCTAACACAAACAAGCTGCCTGGATGGTGAATATATAGTGCAGGTAGTGGTCACACAGTTCGTGGGTCTATCTGCAAGATTGCTAACTTGACTACATGGTGAAAATCATTCCTTGAGGCTGGCACCTTGCACTGATTTGTGTGTATATGAGGGGTGTGCATATATGCATGGCTGAGTTATGGATTCAGGCACGCTCTCTCTCTCTGCAGTCCTTTCGTCTTATTTTTTTCGGGAGCTCTAAACCGAGAGGACACGAGCTGAGGGCAAAAATAGAAACCAGCAGAAAGTCTGTGGGAACACATATCCTCAGTCTCACTCAATATTTATATGGAAACACATGTTGCTCAAAGTTTAATAGATTGTTTATCCCTCTGTTTGTGACTGTAGGTAGAAAATGGCTGCTGTGAAGTCTGACCAGCTGTGGGAGGTAAATAATAAGGAATCATGCCTCTTCTGCCCTCTATCATAATTACATTCATTGTACTTGTTATTGGACAAGGAGAATGGAGTGTGTGAGCCGGAGACTTTGGCCCAGATGCAAGCTGTGTGAGTGAGTAATCCTCTGCTGTGCCGGCATCTTTATCTGTTGTAGTGCAGTCCAAAAAGACGGTAGGCCCATGTTCCTCAAGTCTCTGTGACACATCTGTTCAATTAGCAGCGCTGACCAAAACACACTTTGTCAAACACTGACTCCTCTTTTTCTCTTTTTCTCCAGCAGTCGGGCTCCATAATGAAACCTGGAGCTGGCTACAGACCGGTGCACACACAATGACTAACACTGAACATTACAAAAATATACACAAGCGACTTCACACATCAGGCTTCCTACACAAACATGAGGTACTTAACTTTCATTTCACAGTCTGGCTGCATGACTGAACTCCTGACGGGTAAACAGAACAACTCTCAATTTCATTAGGAAGCTCTTTGTCAGCTCATCATCAGTTCTCCACAGCCCAAATTTTACTTCTTCGACTCTGAGAGGGATATTCAGCAGGAGAGAACAGATCTTTTTGATCCTCTGATAAGTCAGGTATTTGATGTACATAGTGGGAAATACCACACAGAATGATATATTTTTGAAGATTACTAAACTCTGAAACAAGACTTTTTCTATCCAATGGATCCAGGAATTAAATAGAATACCAGTGTACCATTTACTGTGAACTTCTAACTCCTGACAAGCTCAGGTTAAAAAATTCTCCTATATACCACAGGGGTCCGAGAGGAGCCCACATTTCAGCCGAAAACATTTTTAGATTACCACACAAGCTCTGAAAATAGAGATCCCAAACAAAGAATTTAGGCAAGCTTTATTCATTGTAAATTTTTCTTATTGATAAACATAAATGCATGATCCCATGGCGTTCCTAGGCCAGCCGAGACACATACTCCCTCCAGCGTGTCCTGGGTCTTCCTCTGGGTCAAGTCTACTGCTGGCATGCTACTGACGACAGAGCATTGGTCTTTTTTAAAACATTAATCTTACAGATGTTTCGGGAAGAAAATGATAACTAATTATCTTCTATTGGAAATGACACTGCTGAAAATTGCAGTCATGCCAAGGCTCTTAAAACGGGGCTGCCTACGTTCTTAAAGATGCTATTGTTACTTAAACTGCATGTGACAAACGGACATTTAAGAAACACCTGTAAATGTTATCTTTTCAATTTGTTTCTTTTATGTTTGAACAGCAATTACCTTGACATTTGACTTTGACTATTACCTTTTAATAATGACAAAATTTCAAAAAATGGCATAACGTGATAATGATTTTCTTTCATAATGTTATCTTTAGTTAATGATCTCTTCTTGAATAATTGAAAATTGAATGATGACTCACTGCATCTGCATCAGGGAAAAAGGGTTCAGTTTTCAGTTTATTCTAGGTTCACGGAGTATTTTTCTTTAGTAGTAGGTTTTCTGAGTCATCACAAAAGATAAGATGGTATACTGGACTCTTGGTACAGTGAATCCCTTTTGGGACACCTGCACGTTGCTTGTTTATTTCCAACCAAGTCTCCTGGGGTATTCTAGCTTGTATTGCAGATAGAGTAAAAAGTGAGACTGAGTAGTGCTCCCTGGACTTAGTCCAAAGAAGGCAATGTCATGTGGTGTTTTGCAATCACTGGCATTGTACAGTAAAACTTCATCTGAGACTTCTGACATCTTTAAAGAATGCTTAATGTGCATAAAATAGAAAAAAAATATTTAGTTGATGTAACAGAGAATGTGACAGCCTTCTGTTCACATGGGAGCAAGGGAGCCTAGGGAAAGTTGACGACTTCACTTCTCATGTTCTGTATTTTGGTTGTGATGTGAAATCCCCGTGGAGGAGGTTTAGGCGAGAAACTTCAGGAACTGTATGCTTTTCAACACACTGGGAGTATATCTGAAATGTTGCAGTTTGTGCTCCTAACTTCTGCGCATCACAGAAATTTATTTTCCTCCAAAAGTTCGAATCTCGTTTCCTGTGAATTCTCTGCTTGACATTTGTCATTTAACAGATGTCAGCTGATCTCAGTCCGTTAATGTTGAGCAAGCACCTGGAGCTGACCACGGGGGGTGACTGTGAATGAGTCCATGAAGTTAAACATAAATTAACAAATGAACATCAACACATACTATCTAAGACAGAGACTTGTCTTGCTGTATGCTGATCCCAGTAGGATGCCAGGTGTATAAAAAAAGCTGTGATAGTAGAAGCTGAAACGTATACATGGCTGTGTTTGTATTTTTCTTCTGTTTAATTAAAGAGGGACGCGTCAAAAGAAAAAAACGTCACGCAGATGGCATGCAAAAATTAATTTGATCACATTTTATGTGCCCTTGATAAATTTAAACAACTCTCTGTGATCTCACCATCATTCTTTCACCATTGAATGTCTGAATAGTATTAGAAAAGTGTTTGTCAGTTGAGTTCCATCACTTCTCTTGCACACATAACCTTGACCAGCATAATTGCACTGAGACAGTTGTTAAAAAATTTGCATTTTAGCCCTTTAACAAAGTTGCAATTTGAAGGCACCAAATATTTATTTAATCAGAATATGTATTGCTATAACATGAATTAGCCAGCCTGTCAAAATAAAGTGCTCCGTGGCTAAGAGGTGTTTGTGAAGGCTGCATGCAATTACAACTCAATTAAGCACATATCACAACGTTAGAAGACAGAAAGTCGATTAGAAAACAGACCAAAGGGGAAAAGAGAACAAGAGAAAGACAAAGAACAAAACAGAAGAAAACCGAGCTACTTTGTTGAACTGATAGGAAGAAACCTCACTTGACCTTTGCTGCTGACCTGGCTCAAATTTGACCTCCCCTGGCACCAATACAAACTATCTCTGACATGTAATGCACGCTGAGCCAGGGCACCTCTCCAGGCCGAGGATATAGGCCACATGGCAACAAACAGTGACAGTCAAATATGTGCTCTTCCTTTTGGGAAGAGCAGTAAGAGCAGTAAGATGGGATTCCATCTTACTCGGCGGCATCAGAGCTGAGATGCTAAAGGAATGTCACGGAGTGCCAGGAAATTTACGTGAGGATACGGCTGCTGCGCAATGACAGAAGTAAGACAGCTGCCATCACTTCTGAGCATGTGAGAAGGCGAAAGTTCATAGGTGCCCATGAGAAGCAGCAGATTATTTCTTTTGAATGCCTACATAACGAGAGGTCTGTCTCTCCACATGGTGATCCTCCTGTCAAAGGCAATGTTCTTGAGGCCTTGTGTGGAATGTTTCATAATGTTTCCAGTGTATTATTCTGCTTTAAAAAGGACCATTACACAACCTGTGGGATGGCATTTTTATATTGTACATAATGTGGGTCAGCTAATTTCTTTTCAGCATTTTCAGATTTATATATTTCTGTTCAAAAAGAAACATTTCATCCACCATCAGGCTAATTCAACAAACTGAATTCTTACATCCAGTCATTCATTCCACGGAGATATTGTAACACAAAAGCACAGAATTATAACCTTCTGTCAAAAGTCTTCATGTTACTGCTTAAAAGATCAGGTTCAGACTTGAACCATTTCGAATGTAAATCTCCACCAAATTTTTAAAGGAAATACACAAACAAAGATACACTCCAGGAATTTAAGGCTCCACAAGACCCCGACCCATATTATTTTATCCAATTCCAAAAAGGGCGGGGGGGGAGCTCTCACGTTCACTCTTTCTCATCCTTACCCAGACTGTTGGTGGGGGCTGGGGGTTTGCACGTGTTGAAAAATAGCACCAGAAATAACACGAGTGCCACATCATTCTATCATTGCGGTCCATATTTCAAAGCTTCCTTGCATCATCTGTGATTTGGAGAAAGCTTTGTGGCAGAAAATGAACCTATTCATATGCAGGGTGATTACTGACTGCGTGTATGTTTGTGCGTGTGTGGCATTAAATAGGCCTCGGTGATAAATCTGATAGCTCCTGCCACTGTATAAATATAGCCAGGGGATTTGGTCATGTTAGATGTTCCAGTTTCATCACCACAGAGTGCTCATCACATCAAATGGTTCGGGCTGAGTTCCTAAGCAATGAATAGCCCGAGAGGAGGACAGATTAGGGCGAGTAATACGTGGGAGCTATCATTTAGCATGACATACCTGACCACACCCAGGACAGTCGTTTCCATTTTCACAGGTTCTGTGTCGTGACTGGATGCCTCCTCCACAGGGTACATTGCAGCGTTCCCATGCCGACCAGGCAGACCAGTACACGTGGGGTGGGCAGGGAAGGTGTTCGTTACAGTACCTGAGCCATAACCAAAAAGACATCAAAAGATTAGCGTACCTCTCTATTTGATTGGTGACAAGAAGCACAAGAATGGATATTCTAATAAAACAAAACATTATCAAAACTGTAAGTTCAGTGTTATGCTACAAAATCCAACACCAGTGTCCATTGTTGGTTTTCCTCTCATTGTCCTGTTTGTACCGCTCATTCTACACTTTGTTCCAGTAGTTTTGTGCTTGTCATGTGGTCATGATGGAATTTTTGGGGCATTTTTGGCTGAAAAACATGTCATGTTGCTTACTGAGCTGAGAGATACTTAACTTAGTGTAGCTGAAAGTAGCAATGAGAGCACCTGTTAGAGCCCTGAGACCATCAGGGCAGGAAAAGAGGTAAAAATAAAATAGGAAAAACAAATAATAGGCCATGGTAGCTGGACTACTTGCTAATGCTATTGGTTTAATGCAAAGCAAGTGTCGAGTTTGCGCTCACTGTACCAAATATTCACTGCACTGAGTCACAAGCAGAGTGAGTCAGACTAAGTTTAGGCCGCAGCCTTATGGATAGATCATGCCTGGTCAATCTGACCATGAGCAAAGAGGACATCCCATTCTATAGATATGTGTGAGGATGAACCTTTACTGCAGCAGCTGTCCGACCACTCAAAAGTACACTGAAGTGAGATGCTGAAGATTAAAAACCACAACATCGTGGTGCCCCCAAAATACAATATTCCTGTAGTGCTACCCAGAACTGAGCAGATAAATCGTGAAGCAGATTTTTGCTGAAATTACAAGAGGAGATAAAAGTATTATGGGTTTCACTAAAAGAGTTTCCAGAAATTTTACCCATAAACAAACACCTTTTAGGCGGTAGCCTGTGAACCTCCCCCTCCCAGCATAAATAAGAAAAACAAAGTTTCTACATCAGAAAATGTACAGAGAATAACCAAGCCTTTTAATCTTTTACATGAAGATGATTTACTTCAAAGTCATGAAGTCCATTCTGATAGAAAAATGAGAATATTATTTTCTCTTAAAGTAAACAAAGAATATATTGCATTCTTTTCACAGAGGAGCTGGTTTTCATGCATATTCCCAGATGGGTAAAGCAGCCTTATTCTGTCTTAACATAAAACTAATGATAAGTATTATGTGCATCACTGGTATACAAAGACCTTGCTCAACTGTAGAAAACATGAAAGGCCTGAAGGAGTTCTCCCCATAAACGATACAGGTCAGAGGAAAATGGATTGACTGCTTCATTTGATACACAAGTAAAATTAGACATGAACGGCACTGCATGGCTGAAATGTTTGGTATCTGGAGAGGCTACAAAGATATCAGTCCACAGGACTGGGACCACTGAAGAGGCACAATAAACTTAAAACAAACTTTTACGAACACAGCTTGTGTCTTTGAAGTGGCCTTGGAGTGCAAAGGACACTGAACCTTTTGCATGAATCATGCCACTGGAGACCAGGCCAATAGCAAATGTCTGTGCCAATGTTGCTTAAAGTTCAGCTCAGAAAAAAGACTTAAATCTTAATGAACATGCACATGCAGTTTGCATAATTAATTGCAAGATCCTATACAAAGAGCAACATGACACATGCATAATCTCTAATTACATAATTTACAAGACAGTATTACTGCAATTTCTGAGATACTTTCATTACTTAGCCCTCATTATACATTAACAACAGACAATTGGCAGGTTTATAAGAGCCCTACTGTTTATTTTATAACTTAACACAAACTATAAAATTGTTTTTATTGCTGTTTTGTTGTGGTATTGCCTTTTGAAGAACACTGAGATGGCTTTAAATAGCTGTGAATTTATATCCTCTGCTCCTTCGGCTAAAGCTGAACATTTCTGTTGTACTGTTTCCAAATACTCTGGCATTGTTCATGGAAAAGCAAAGCATAGGCTATGTGCAATGCACCCTGGATGTAATAATCTTCAGAGCAATGTGTTTCTTCCCACTTTTACTAATCTGCATACTTGTAGTTGGCTGATACAGTTGAGGAGGAGTGTAAGTGTGGATTACAATCTTGCACATCTTCCCGTGAGAGGGAGAAGGATGTAAAAACACACTCGTGTATGCAGAGAAAAGAACATAAAGACGGAGTATCCCTTCAGCACCACACCACACTCACAAAATTCAGCGTAGCAGAGATTATTTTGAGCCTGAAAACGATCATCATACACACTCTAATCATACAAGTGAGTGGCTTTGCCCCATCTTATCTTAGCCTTTTCTCTGTCCTCTTAAACACACAGAGCTGATCAGACTAAAATGAGACTAATTACCCACTATAGGCTGAGTAAGCATTGTGGACGCAGTCAGTGTGCTTAGGGAAATACTGACAGAAGGTTCATAAATGCAGGCATTAACCATCCAGATTTAAGCCTGTAGCGCTGCTGGGTACAGTCGGTTTCATAGCATTTGCTTAATCTTTAAAGGCTCTGCTGTAAACAATCAGGAACAAACTTATTGAAGGCTTGCTGAATAAAGGGCATTAGGAAATAAAATAAGTTTATTTTGCCCTTGGCTTTGTTTTGGTGTTGACAGTTTGTGTTTTATGAGCGCATGGAGTGCACATGCATGCATTAACATAAGATCTGTGCATTAATCTGAATGGGGTATTTGAGGTAAGAACTGGAGAGCAAAGTGTTCAGTGAGCCATAGTGTGAAACTAACCAAAGAAAAAGTTTTGGGAACATTAAACGAATAATTCAGATCAAAGGAGAAATTTTTTTTCCCTCTGAGATAAGAGCCTTAAATGATGTTTAATCAAAAACCACATTTGCACCATTTTTGGTGAATGCCAAACACAACAAACATGTCCTACTGATTGTCAAGCACAGTGCTGAATGGGGGATTTAGGCTATATTTGAAGTCACTGTGTCAACCATTAATTCTACATGATATATATATGAGACCATCTGCTGACAGCTAAAGTTAGGACCAAATTGGGTCACATCGCAACAATCTCTGAAAAAAGAAGAATCAGGGAGGTTCAGTGGTCAAGCCAAAAACCATTGTGATTCAAATAAAGTGGTAAGAAATAACGACAGCTTTGCAGAAACCCAATGTCCAAACAACAAAGAAAAGTGTATAGAAGAAGATTAAAGCCGTCTGTTGGAATTGTATTTTTTTTGCAGTGAGAAGCTATGAGTGAGACCACACAGCGTTGGGGTGTGGTGGGAATGACAGTGAGCTGTTTACACACTGGAATCTCCACTGCAACCTCTGTGTTCCCCCCCCAAACCCCCCAAGTCATCCTACTCTCACTAGGTTTTCTGGTGAGTTTCCACATCCTACAAACATGAACATTAGCTTAAACTACCTAAATGGGTGTTTATGTCTCTGTAACGGCTGTGAGATGGATCGGTGATGTGTGTAATACTCAAAGATGTTCTGCCCATAATAATTCATGTCTTTTTTATGATTTAGATGTATGATTAATTCAAATGTGCGATAGTTGTTAGGGAAAAAGTAAAAAAATAAAGGAATGAAAACAAATCTTTTTTGTTCTAAGAGGATATAAAGTGTTAATTTCCGTTTTTGTATGTGCTTTTTACAGAGGGGGCTAAAAATAAAGACCAGCTTTTCGAGCAAACTCAGCCATTTCAGGAACTGTAGTTTTACAGACGGTCTTAATTTTTCAGCCCTGGAGGCAGTAGCTTGACACACAAAGACTCCTCTCCTCTCACTCCAACAAATACCCTTTTCCAATTCTCAAAATTGTCACCCTGACCAAATCTGGAGTTTCAAATAGCTGAAGCGTGCAGGTACTCAGAGCAGGTTGGGGGGTAAGGATAACAAAAATGAGATTAAAGCGCTGAAAAAAGAAAGAAACAGGATGGCAAAATCTCCTGCTGTGGTATTTAGTACCAGTCAGCCACTTTTCCTTGTGTGTTTTTACAGTGGCAGTGTATTTTTTTGGCTATGCTGCTCACTCTATTTAATCCCTGTGGCTTTAGAGAGAGCAGTCCTTGTGATGGGCACGAAAATAGTTAAGAAAGACTTCGAACAAGGTGAAGAAAAAAAGAAAGAAAAAAAAATAAGTGATTTATGAACAATCTTTAAAGTCTTTAGTCACATGCACTTTTTCTGTATGAACTTCTGTTTAGCAGCAGACGCTGGAGAGGAAAACTCAGGCAAAAAAGGCAAAATACTGTGACCACAGAGCGAGAATGTCTGGTGCACTCACAGTTTTTAATATACCCTGAGCTGTGTAATTTTTCAAACAAAATGGAGTGTTTATATTATTCGAAAAATCGTTTTATCCAGTTATGAGCATAACTTGAAAAAAAATCAGACCAAAAAGTGAAAAGAAACTTATAAAAAACTCAGCTCCTGACCTTTTCTACCTATGCTGCTTTGCATGTCTTTTCATGTGCTTTTTCTTTCATTTTTTTCATGCCTTGACAGTTGCTTAGAAACCATACAAATATCTTTAAAAAGAAGATTGTTCTACATCAAATTTTCTAATAGTCCCGTGTGTCTGTAAAAGCCAGATAATTACCCAAACACAGGCTATCCCACTCATTCCTTAATTGGCTGTCACATGGTTGAACAGAAGGGGGCCAAAGTCATACTTCCAGGCTACATTTGGTTTCTATTCATATTTTCACACTTGCAGACTGACACATGTGTTTCTAGTAAATACTTTACTAAAATAAGGTGCATTACCTCTCCTCGCGGTTCTGGCCAACACACACTCGCCCGCCGTGCCGAGGGGTCGGGTTGCTGCAGGAGCGCTGCCGAACCTGGAAGCCAATGCCGCAGCTGGTGCTGCAGGGAGACCAGGAAGTCCAGGGAGTCCAAGCTCCGTTTCTATGGAGACACACAAAGAAACGTCAGTCTGGGACTTCAACCACTAATGAAAGGGCTAAAATTATATCTCGAGATGAGAATTCTGACATTCTGATCGTACACTTAGCTTTAGATCGTAATATGACATTTCTGACCATTTAAAACAGTTTGCAACATAATTGAAGTTCAGGTTTTGAAATCAATCTATTTAACACTCGAGGGATTTACGGTTAAAACCAAGAAATACTTGCATTCAAACCAGCCGGCAAAAAGTGGAATAAGACATCTACATTTTATTAAATGGTTGCCAAATAAAGACCAGAGAGTCTAATGTAGCTTTTTTCTCTGGCAATGGAATGTAAATCTTGAAATGTAAAGCAAATATTTATAAATAATTAATCTTGTTCTTGTGTTACTGTAAGTTCAAAGACTTATATTAATCTGTATAATTTAGAATGGTACAATTTGATGCTGACCCTTGTAAGGAGTTGGTAAAATAAGGATATTACATTTTACAAAACAGGAGAGTCCGAGGTTACCTTGACTGAATTGGTGATATATTGAAAATATGCTTTTTCTTGTTTTTTCTCATCAACATATTTATGGTACATTAAACATTGACTCCTCATGCATATTTAGCCTTCTTCTGCCTTGACACCTAATAAATTCTGGGGCAAGGAATTAATTCAAATAGTTTAGACATATGTTTCAGTTTGTTTCATTGATCTATGTCATTAGATTCGTACAGAAATATTCACGGATTATGAACAGACTAAATAAATAAACCTGGAGCAGTTGGCAACTTCCACGCTGATGCCAAGACACTGTTGGCCGCCACACTGGGGGGCAGGATTGTCACAGGCCCGTGTTCGACACAGGCAAGAGCCGGCACTGCCTCCATCATTATGGCTACAGGTGGACCAGCCTGTCCAGGCACCAAATCCTCCATCGACCGTTACATTACGGACCTGTCAGAGACAAAAAAAAAGAACAAAAATAATCATGCTTTTCCTCAGAAACCAGTCATTGCATCAGTGATGCTCTTTGGATTGGGTTGGCCTGTGAGGCGCAGCCCATGGCCACAGAAGGATGACAGCTTGGATCAAAAAGAGACAAAAAAAACTGCATTACATCTTCTACCGCACAATTATGTCCTGTAAACATGTGGAAGGCACACACAAGTTGTTGAAAGAAATGGGAGGAAGGGAGAAAGCAAGCTTGAGACTGTACACAGTCCCGGACTGGAATATGAGGAAACAAAAGTTACATCATAGATGGATATAAGAAGCAAAAGAGAATGATACAGGAAAGCTCAACTACTGCAGAGGAAATAAAGTACGAGTGATGTCCTGTGCATATGAGCACAATAGAACAACCGAGAGCCTTTTGAGGGTTGCAGAAACGAGGCGTGTTGCTGCTACATTTCAGGGTGATTTAAAAATGCAAAAACACTTTCACACGCGGAAAAGAGAGAATGATCATCATCTGCTTTGGCAGAAGCAGAATAACGTCTGGCCTCCACTCTTATTGGTAATTGAACTCTGCCGTGTGCCTTAATGGGGAATTCTTGGCGGAGACAGACAACATCTGCAATGACGGGCAGTCCAGGAAGCAAACAACTCCACAGAGATATCCAATAAAGCAATATTACAATATCATTCAGGCTGAGAGAGTGAATGATCTGGTCGTGCTGTATTATCCATTCAATGAATATTTCATACCTTATATCTTTAATTAAAAATGCACTAAATTAAATAATTATTTTGAACACCGCTGTGAAATTGATCTTTTTTTCATGGGAGCTCAGCAGAAAGAACATCATCTGGAAAAATGAAAAGTTTGTATTTTTTTAAGTATTATATTTTTCAAATCTTAGATTATTATGAATTATATTATAAACCAAGCTTTGCTGTATAGATTGTTTTGTTTTTACTCTCCCATGATAAACTGTTTTTGGAGAAAGTGGCTCCACACAGAAGGATGTTTTTAAAAAGTGCATGGACACTTTTCGGTGAGTGGTGATAAAGAAAAATGATTAAATAACTGGTTGTTGATGCTAGTCAGATATTCAAAAGGATTCATGTGAGAAGTGAAACATTACACTAATCATTCCAAAACCTAGTGCCAGCACGTGATCTGACCTTGCTAAAGAAGTAAAAACATTTTAGAACAGGAGAAACTTCAGTCTTGATTGAACACTTTTTTGACTTTTAGGAGATGAAAATGGCTGATGAAGAACAATAGTCTTCAAAATTGCGCCACGGTCCTTTGTTCTTTCCTGAGAAGTGGTATAGTGGGTGGATGTTATGTGATGGATGTCAGAAAGTGTTACATACTGCTCTGTTCAGGAGAATTTAGCACTAACTACTTGAAAACTTATAGAATCGTCACAGAGAAGTTCTCAATTTTCTTTAGTGCCGAAAAAAGTTGCTGCTTATTTCTGCACAGACATGCAACTGTGGTGCCAGATGGTCCTTGTGAATAGGTTGGTAAAGCATATCCTGTCTCTGCCTACACAAAATGACTCAGTGTTCAGAGTCTTGACTGGCCTCCAATTTCAGACTACCACTTTGAGTGAGTGCTCAGCAGAGCCGACTCCCTCCCAGTTTAGCATTTGCAAAGTGTTATTGGACTCACAGGGAGTGAAACTATAACTGTGATAGAAGACTGCTTCGTGTTTATCAGTTCATCTCACAATTAATTTTTGCAAAAACACATTTTTTTGTTGGTCTGGCCTTAGACCTCAGAATATTTGGCCATTTCATACAGAGAGTCATTATTTTCAGAGCCTCTGAACTGACTGATTGGGTTGCTGTGCTAACAAAAAAAACTTTTCTTTAGAAAATGAATCTGTGAAAGAAATAAAAAATGAACAAACAAATTATGGCAATGCCGGATGGTGCAGAGGATAAAGATTTTTTAAGCTACCTGGAATACAATGAGAGCATAGATACTACCTTACCACTCTTATATACGAGCAAACAGAGTAAGAATTGTTGCTTCTTGTTTGTGTAATCTACACATAAGTTTTGGAATTCTAAAATCTTGCACCTGGTCTGTTTTACATTTTGTATGGATAGAAAAAGGGACACACTAAACATAGCAGCATAGAGGAGACTTAGGTTAAGAGTTACTGGTAAGAATGACTCAGACTATGGCTGTTTATTTGTATTCTATGCTAAATGAAGCACACTCTTCCCCGTCTACCACATCACAGATAAAGATGAAAATGAGCAACAAAAGCATGTTGAGAAAACAGAACAAAAACAAAACAATTACTATAATATATGCACTGGCAGCAGCAAAGGTAAGATCAACATTTTCAATGGCAAGTTCAGATGAAATACAGAAATCATGTAATATCATGTAATCATGTAATACTCCTCCCGCTTTTTATCTCCTGTAGAAAAATACTGACTGCAGGCTGAAACACATAACGCTCTGAATTTCTCTTGCTTTATAATGATTCCTATGAAGCTACCAAAAAAAAACAAAAAACAGAGGCACACTGAAATTGGGTGGTTCGCTCTTTTCTAAATCTTCTACGAATTTGGAGTAGGGTGAAATAAATGGAGCTAGTTTCGGCAATGAACCAGCAGTCGGATGTGAATGACCGTGGCAGTATTCTTGATACAGGCAGAACAGGCTGTACCCTTAAAGTCAAGTTGTTCACTCGCTGTATGTATTTCGTTAACAGGAATATGTTCTGAGGCTTATTTTAGTCAAAGTTGCTTGAGTGTCTTGACATACAGGGTGCTGGTTTCAGAGGAGAAAAGTGATGTGTGAAGGAGAGCAAATATATACTCAACTAAGGATAGATCTATTTATCTCTCATTTCCCAAGTACAAGATGGAAAAGAATTAAGTTGAAAGGAAGTGAACTACTACGCTTAGATATTCTGCACATGTACCCTAAAGTCTGATCTAAATTTTTATGCAAGAAATCTACTAAATGCCTAGTTTGTTATCTTACTTATCATTCATTCAGTTAATAAAACAATCCAGGCAGCAAATATTGAGTTCCTACAATGATTTGTATAGAGTGGGATAACGGTGATATGTTTTCATTTCATTGTGATGGAGTTTGGATTTCACAACTCTACAGTCACTCCAATGCAAAGCCTTACTATTCCAAAGACTGGATTAGAGCTGAAAATAGCTCGACATACTTAACTGAACAATATTATGGAGAACTGAAAAACGAGAAAAAATGGCACCAGTGTTAAATTGGGATATTTCGAAAACAAGTTGCTCTACCAAAGAGTATGTCTTGTAATGACCGAGAAAAGTGGGTGACCTTCATCCATAAGAACTGTTTTGATAGGCAGCGAGTGAGGATGGTTACAACCATCGTAGAGGTGAATGGACTCTAAAAAAAGCATAATTCAAGCTGGCCCTGATCAAGACTTACTGGAAATGTTTGTTTGCAGTTAATGCTGAACAAAGGGATAACACCACATGCAAGATAGATTCACACACTTGTCAGCTGACATGCAAAACTGTTGACAGCTTAATTCACCGACTTATTTTGTTTAAGTGAATTCCTCACATTTACTTTAATCAAGTCTAAAATGTTTTAACCTTTCTTTTTTGCACAGATTGGATGGCAGGTCTCTCTACTCACTGGGCATTTTGTGATACTCTGCTCCCACTGGCTCATTCTGACACTCTCCTCCAGCGTAGTGCATTTCTTCAGCAGCTGATCCCAACCACAGTACGGGTCCCTGGCTCCTACACAGGCTCTGGAAGGCAACAACAGGACTCACTACAGGCAGGATTCTGAGTAACCGTTTATGCATGCCTTTAGACAGCTGTACACAATGGAACAGCATAAAATCAAACATCAGGTTGAAGAGAAAGATAAGCTATGAGTGAAATTGTCAGAGGACAGAGGGCAAGGAAAAGAATGAGAAGAAAGAGAGGATGAGAGGGGTGAGAAGAGAGTTTGAGGTTTTAGGACAGAGACATAAGTAGAATGATAATTGAAAAGGGAAAAGAGAGAGGGGAGACAACCAAATAAAGACAACAGACACACATTAGATATCACCCTCATTATAAAACAGTGGATTTATACAATGTGTTGATGGTTCTTTAATTTATCAGCCCAAAAAAATCACTGTGAAGATATTTTCACAAAGATAGCAGCATCTGCCTTTTTTATTGTATCTGCCTCAGATGCTTATTGAGTGCAACAAAAATCCTGATGTTACTCTTTTCATAAAAATGCATGTCAGCGCTGACAGCTTGGTGACATATCTCTCAACTGCAGGCGTCGACGCTGGCTGACATCCCCCGGGGGAAAAATGTGAGGTTTTCTTTTTATATATATATATTTTTTTTTGATAAAAATGAGTCAAGTGCAGACAACCCGATAGCACTTACGCAAGAAACACGATCACAGTTATCCATATCCATATGGATTGGCTCAGAGGTAAGACTTATATTTGTCTGCACGCATAAGGTGGCTGACACAGTGTCTGGGCCACTAACAAAAAGCAGACAGTTGCAGACAGTATCTGTTAGGACTATGATAGCAGGGGTGACGACAGCAGCATAATATGAGAAGGGAGAAGAAACACGTCAGCACCTGTCTCTCAGGGAGCCTTAAGGGTCTTGCAGATTCTATACTCTATACAATGGTGAGCCGTGCTGCCGAAGACAGACACAGCTCTCTAATATTTCAAACAAGTAAACAAATAAAAGATGTCAGCGATGTCCCTAAGGCGACCTGCCAGTCTTCCTCGTATAATTTCTTATATCTGTTTAGTTTTTTGTGCCTGACTTCTGTGAGCTCTCATGAGAAGAAGAAAGAATTAAAGTTGCAATGAAGCACTACAGTTACCATGGCACATATCACAGAAGAACAGCTGTAATATGAAGCCTTCTGCCTTCCATGTAATGCAATAACAGCTCATTGTGCGAGAAAAGAAAGAATGCAGGTGTTACTCCTTTTTCTGTCTGTGATGATGGATGGGATCTAGAACTCGGTGAGAGTTCTCACATAAGGGCCTCTGTCTCTGGTCTTCTTTTCCAATATTTAGTACTTGATGGAGAGCCTTCTGAACAGAAAGAAACTCAATATATCTGATAAACAAATACAGGACTGCATTAGGCAGAAAGTGCAAAGTGTTATGCTAGGTCAACGATAAGACAGCAATGCAGTCAGGGAGACAGACTGAGGGCAGCCATGGGCACCTCCAGCGGCTCAGACAAAGCTGATTTGGAGGATTTCAAATCTCAGCATAGACCCCTGACTGGCACAAATGCCTGGTCCTTTCTGATAAAGAGAATCATATGAAAGAAGGGGTTTGAAATCTTTGTTGTGAGCGCATTTGCTTTCGACTGTTTCAATTGAGATTAATGGCGTTTATTTTTGCAAGCACTCACTCTCTGTTCTTGTGGTAGCTGCATCTCTTGAGTGGGATCTTAATGACCTGGTCTCTCACACCCACATAAAGCTCACTGCGACTGTGCAGGATGAGCAGGCTTCGAATCGGCTGCCTCTTCCTGGGCGGGAACAACTCGATCTCCTCCAATAGGCAGCTCCCCGCGGACCGGTTGAGAGGAGAAAGTACTTTCCTGATAGTACCGTAATCTGGAGGAGAAATGTGGGAACAGGGGATTTGGTCAAAAAGAGGAAGAAGGGCGAATATCCACTAGAGAAAAGGTAGAGAGCTGGAGGAAGGAGTGAAAGAATAGGATGGAAAAGAACAGAGGAGTGTTTGAAAAGGAAGAAAAACAACAAATAATTTATGATGGATTTGCAAAACTACACAAGCCTGCGTGAACCTTGTGTGAACTACACAACAATCGCCTCCAAACAGAAAGGCTATAAAATAACACTGTCAAAAAGAGACATGGTGCCTAATGTGCCAAGCTTGACTGGGCCATCAATATGCAGTGCTGTAGCTGCAACCAGGGAATTTGTATGGCACCTGAATGCATGATTTCTGGCCTACTTTTCTTTAAGGGGATCTTCTACGGGATGAAACCACTTTGTAGTTCTGAAAGCAAGGGAGAGGTGTGAAAATTTGTGTCATTGATAGCACACTCTGACCTTTTATTTTATGTAAGGTAGGCCCCAAGAGATGCTGTTAGAGGTAAATTCTCTTTTGGGAGTGCTAAAACAAACATAATCTATTATACATGCAATCCTCTGGGCAAGGAAAAAGTAATTAGGTGTACAGTGGTGCCATGAAAGGAAGGGTGAAATGCTAAAAGGCAACTTTAAGACAGGGAATGCAAAAGTTAAGTTTAGCTCCAAGCAATATGGACAATAATGCAATTAAAATTTCATGTAACAAGAGTACGGGGGCTTGGATTTGAAACTAATAAATTACTCTACAGTATTGTGCCATTGTGGCTCCATTGCTTCAGGTTGATTCTGCTTTCTCATACTTGGAAGCTACATTCAAAGTTATGTTAGGTTGCATAGGAATAAAAATCAAGGTTCATTATGAAAACTCAAATAATAGAACTGATAATCATGGCACCTATTAGAGCCAATGTTAGACATGCTACTGGTTCAGATGAATAATTCCTAACTGCTCTCAACTTACATATGTTCCATGAAGTTAACAGTCAATTCATTCGATAATAGTAGCTGTATGGTACCAGTAGGGCCATTTTTATGGCTGATAATACACTGAAAACTGTAATATAAATATTGAGCCGTGGACGTGACATTTTTTGTGTATTTTTGTTGCTTATATTGTAAGTATAATTGTAGGAACTGGGTTTTGTTTTCAAAAATGACATCCAGTTCGGTTTAAAAAAAGAATGCTTTACTTCTCTGTTTTGTGCAGCAGAAAAAAGAACTTCCAACTTCTTTTCTAACTCTGAATGTACAAACAAGCTGCAGATGTGATGTGTGTACAAGTCAGAGAATGTGAACTGAAAGTTGTTTTCATGCATCTAATCAGTGATGAGTATTATCTGTCTATGACTGCTGAGTAATTCATAAATTACTGTTTGAACAAGCAGCAGGTCACCAGGTAGGTAATTATTCGTGCTTTTTTACCCACCTACTTAAACGTGTACTTCAGTACTTTGGTGAGTGGAGAATTAAAATCGCTTTCATATTCTGTTCACATTGACTTAAAGTAAAACATCCAGCTGCTGGGCAGAAACAAGTGCTGACTAACAAGTTAGCAGGAATACTCAGCAAGCCCCTTGTTTGTACAAAAGAACCTCACACCTTGACATCATTGGACTCCCGGCTGAGGCCATTAGGTTCTCCACAATAGCTCCAATCAAAAGGGTCCATTTAGGCGTTAATAATATCATGTGATTCGGTTCAGTATTTGCTTCTGCCAATGGCTCTGGCAGTTTTTCAGATGTTTTCATTATCGTCTGGTGAGTGTCTGGGGAACCAACAGTGTGGGCAGCTCGGTTCAGAGCTACATTGATCACAGCACCATGCAAACAATGAGAGGGGAGATTTTGAGGGAGATGCCAAGCACAGACGCAGCGAACTGGAACAGACTGTTTTTTTGTGTATGTGAGATAGACTGGACAAAGATTGTGTAAGTGCACATATCATGTAGGATATGTTAGATATCTTAAAATATCACTGGCTCTACAACGGCAGGATCATGTTGACATTTCCCAGTGGGCTTATGGTACATTAGCAGCGTGAAGTGGGTCACTACGTTCAATTCTGTTCAGTGCATCTGTTTATAATCCATATGTCTATGTATCATAAGCCAGACTAACAAGAGGTGTCTATGTGGTGTCCTGCTGCTACTTTTTTTTTTTACACCCTGCCAAATCTCACATCCCAGATTGTGACACCAGTACCAGAGCATAAGCAGACGGTGCTATGAAGGCACATTGGACTGGGTGAATCTGAAAGGACGCACGTTTTCAATGAATCATCATCTGTATTATTTTGACACTTGACTGTTGGCTGTTTCATGATGTTTACGATGTATTGGTGAGGGATCACACTGTTCATGAACACGTGTGAATTACGAGCAGCATGTGGAGGACATATGGAGGTAAAGAGTGATCAAACTCACATGAGACAAAGCTTTGATGTCTACATGATGATAATACAGATGGATTAGTTTTATTCTTCTTCTGTCTTTCATGTGGAGAGTGCACTTCAAGGGTTTCAAGCCCCTGAAGTCAAGAATTTCTTGGTAACACTCACATTCAAGCCTTTATGAGTAAGAAAAAATATGCAACAGGGGTATAAATCCATTTAGCCTAAAGTATTAAATTTGTGAAAGACTTTGGGTGTGTACTCATGACATGTACTCAAATGTGCAAAATTAAAGAATCACAGCTAAAATACAATTGTTTATGCAAGATCCATGTGAAAGGTGACTGAAAAAAAGTGTTCTTAGATCTTTTAAGATTGTATGAAACTGCACCAAAACATCTAAATAAACAGTATATTCTGAGAACTCATATGTCCAGAGAAGTGACTCAAATAACAAATGTGTGAAAATACTAAATAGAAAACTAACAATATTGTTGAGAAAGTGTTATAAAGAACCTACCCGTGGCCAGATAAATGATGTGAAACAGTGTGTCTTTCCCCTGCACCACATCCACGGCCACGTGAGTGAAGCGCACATTGTCCTCCATGAAGTAGGGCACAGGGACCACGGGCTGGACCACCTCATGCATCAGCAGGAATTTCTGAGCGTCCTGCAGGTTTCTCTTAGTCAAGTTTACATAGGAGCCGGAGTTGATGGTGCCACACTGTGGAGGACGGAAAGTCAGGAAAAATTAAAACTTTGATTGAGTCCAATGAAAATATGCCAAGCACTTAGGGTTAACTTAATAAGCTTGAGTATTTTATTAAAACAACTACCAGGAATGGAAAGAGATGACAAGGAAGAAGGAAGGGTATATTTAATTAATAAGTCAGCTGATTGCTCTTTGTGATGTTTGCTATCCAATGTCCTTGAGGCTTTGCAGTCTGTATACAGATGCTGATGGGGACTGAAAAAATGCATAAATGGGTGTGCAGGAACGTATTTAATTAGATTTCTTTTCTAATGCATTTATGTATATACACACACTATATGGACATGCATACACCTAGACAGTTATCCATCCATACTGTCAATCTAAATTAACCTAACATTTATTTTTTGGGCTGTGGGAAATACCCTGAGTGGACCAAAAAAACCCAGGTATACATGAGGAGAACCTGCAAATGTGACACAGAAAGGCACCCGATTAAAAAAAAGTGAAAAGAGACCTTCTTCCTCTGAGGCAATGGTGCTAATCACACCTCCGTGCTCCGGGAAGTTATGATTCTCAGAAATAAAGGCTAATTTAGTCAGAGCTCTATTATTGCTATTAATAGTTCTCCCTCATTGTAAGCAACACGCAGAAAACAGTTATGAAGATATTTTTCAGGACAGTAAAGACCAGCAATACCAGAACTTTCTCACACAAACACAATGATTTCTTTATGACAGATTCAGTATCCTACCATTGCTTTAGTACCGAAGTGGAGTCTGTACCACTGCAGATAATAATATAAAAACGTCTGATGTTAGACAAATTTCCTTGGTTTCATTCATTAGAAAGAGAGCCATAAAGCAATCTCTCTTCAAATGGGAGTATAAAGAAGAAGCCTAAATTATTATTATTACCACCGATACCTTGAAAAAAAAATCTAATGGTAGACAATTCGTCCTTTTATTACTTGTTATCACTGCCCGTGACACTGACTTTGATCAGATATATCATGCAATATAAGTATTATTTTAATTTATATATGTCTGATCAATCAGCTTAATAACACCTTACAAATATAGATAATGAAAATCTAACATTTTGCAGACATTTGGCATGCACAAGAGAAAATTAAAATTATTCCATTAACACGGAAATGTTGACTGTCTTATCCACCAAGCTGAGCTGGACAAGGTAAAGCACAAAGCCTGAGGCAGTTCAGGGAGAACTGGATGAGTAAAGCTAACCATGTGTGCTTCTCTCAGTAAAACTGGTCCCAGGATGGGGTAAGAATGGCAGATTTAGGCTTCTTTCACAAAAAAATAGGCCTCAGCTAAGACACAGCACACAGAAAACAAAACAAAACAAAATCCTTCCGTGGAAATTAAACCAACCCAAATGGCCAGTGCTATTTTATAGTATTGTATTGCTCCAGGCAGAGCATACAGAGCCTCTTATGTGAGATTGAACCTTAGGTGGTGATTAGTTCCTGCTGGCTAGCCACAGCCGTAACAACAAGGACACTTTATACAGATCAATCCTTGGCCTTCATTGGACTGACAGATGAGAATCATGAAGAGCTTCCCCAGGCTTGGTAACAGATCAGCTCTAGTGCCACATCAGGTGATGGAAATCTAGAGTCCGAAAAGACCATCAGGTGCAATATTGTGCCTACACACGGTTCAAAATGAGAGTTCAGCTTAGGGCAACAACAACAAAAAAGTCTTACATGTTTTGCACAGAATGCTCAAAAAACATGTCAATTTTTTTGTTTTCACGTTGTGGTTTATTGTTGTATTATGGCCAAATGTGAAAAAATACAATTTTTCATTGTGTGGTCCAATTTGATTATAATCTTTAGTTAGTTTTATGATCACAAGTAATCTTGACATAAAAGCAGATCAATCTGACACCTTTATTTTTTTCCCCCATTCTTAATCTCTAGCATCCATAACTCTCATCAATCAAACATTGTGTTTTACTGTAGGCAATTATAGAATGGAAGAAAACCTATACAACACAAAGAAGGTATTAGCTGCTAATGCACAATGAAGTGCGAGTAAGCCCAGTTGGATCAATCGGTGCGGTTCAAATAAATGGAAGGATTTTCTCTGCAGACAAACAGTGAATTAAGCTCTCAATCAATGTGTAATGTGTGTGTTGGGCGATGACATCATAGTCATAATCATCTCCATGTGGTGGCAGTAACCCTATATCTTAATTAATTTATCTTAGGTTTGTGGACAGTAGATGGACATGTTCCCAGCGACTTTTCAGGCTGCTTTTTTCCTTATAGGTGAATGTTTATGTCTGCGCATGTGTGTGAGCAGAAATGGTCCAAAAAAAGACAGGCCATAAATCTTGGGCTCGTAAATCTAATCCTCCAACATTGACAAATGCTTGATGAAGATGTCACTGAAACCTAGATAAAGTGTGCATCGGTCCAGCAGAGAGGAGCAGCCATTGTGCATGAGCTTAAGTGTAGGGATGGGGACAGAGAGGGGCAACTGATCCTTGTTTATCCTTGAGAAACAAAGCCACATAAACACACTATGGTACACAGAAAAACCTCTTTGTGGTGAAGCCATAGCACCATGAGGAGGATGAATCGATGCTCAGCTTTACCAGAAGAGGAAAGTTTGTTTTTGTGAAGGTAACTTAAATGTCATTCTACCTGCAGATTACATGAATGCAAGATTAGGCTGACAGAGGCGCTGGATGTTACAGATTCATTGTTGTGTATACGTTGGTATCTATTTTACTATGACAACGTGCATTATTCAACATGAGCAATTCATCCTCTTCTTCAGCATTAACAGTTGTCATTACAAATAATAGAAGTGAGTAAGCCTCAAATAGCAGACTCATGCATTTGCTGGTTTGACGAAAATACAATCCAGAGCTGGCGACAGGACCCAGACATGAAAAGGAAGTGTCAGTCAACCAGTGGCAGACAGACCTCTGAGGGGATGCAATCCCTCATGTGGATTACTCTTCCTCAATCTGCAAAGCCTGCAACAACTGATGCTCAGCTAAAACCCAAGAAACTAAGGTAGATGGTTTTTCTTATGACTTCAAGAATGGAATTCAAACCTAAAGCATCACCTGTGCAACACAAGGCTATTTTATTAGGAAGGACAACACTTAATAGATTGAGGCTTTATGAGCTCTCCAAGTGATCAATGAACCATTGTAAAACATAGTGTAATTCATAAAGATGAGTAATAATGTGCATTTTCATGAGCAAGGTGAGGTGTGCTTGAAAATTGAAAGAAATTAATATGACTGAAGAGATTTCCAGAACTCCAAGGTGAGCCGTGCAAATTATTTAACAGTGTGCACATGTAGCATGCCCACAACATACTTACATTTCCTCGCATGATCCTGGCTGCACATAAATGATTATACATTTGGCAGTGTATTGATTCTAAATTACCTTTAGCATGAATAAACTCTCATTAAAGTGTTGAACTTTAAGTTAAACATTTTATGAAACCCAGCTGCTGGCAGCATCACAATTAGGGATGGAAATGTTGTCTTTGGTCTGATGTACTGATCCAGATTGGATCTTTTCTGATATGGATTTTTCCCAGAGGATGAATTTCACTCACCACATATCCAGTTAGCATGAATTGCAATAGCTTTCCAAAAAAACCTTGAGTTAAGAAAGGTTCGATCTAAAATCAGCCACTGCAAAAGCGTTTCAGTGACATTACCTGGAAGTTTGGGTTGGGGTTGGGGTAGGGCAGCCAGGCAGACCGAGAATTTTCCTGGAACTTGAAGGGGCCATTGAAAACCTGTGATATGGCACTGAGATTGAAGGCACACACTGCGGAGGCAGCAATGCTGTTTCTAAGTGTCAGGAACAAACAAAAGCATGGACGGGGACAAGGAGGGAAAGATGAGGGAGAAAGAGAAGTATTGTGGGATCAATTAAAAATGAATTATGACAGCACAAACAGGAAACTGTTCAAATATCCTTGTAAAGGCGACCTCTATGTATTTGCCTCTGGCTAATACACGCCCTGGACTAAGTGATTGTCATTACCGAATTATAAATCCAGCAATGAGACAATTAAGGTGCTATGCTTGTCTGATTAACTGTATAGATCTCAGACCTGAAATACAGCTTTGACTTTTTAAGTTGTCAGTTTCAACAAGTGCCGGTCGCTTCCCTTGGAAGAGAGGGTAAAGAATGAGTGTATTAACTCTCAACTCAAACTGCATGACTTGGCCATAGTGAATTATAATCGAGTGCAGCTGTTCATTAAACTCTGTGCCTGCAGGGGGAAATGTTTCCAATACCCTTCAAAAGGCTTCTTTTTCAGCAATGTGAAGGCATTGACCATAAAGAATTGATTACTCAGCTTTAATAATGCTCGATGTGTGCAAGCGGGGGCGTCTGTGTGTATGAAAAAAAAAAAAAAAAAAAAAAAGAGTAGAAGAGGCAAAAAATAGAAAGCTCTCACAACATGATACCATTTACATATAGATGCTGTGAAAAGTAATATCTATCTATCTATCTATCTATCTATCTATCTATCTATCTATCTAT
>JABUIW010000156.1:2385027-2494729 GCA_013363375.1 Menidia beryllina
ATCTATCTATCTATCTATCTATCTATCTATCTATCTATCTATCTATCCATATACATACAACATATTTATTTGTCAACATATTTATATTGACATATATTGACTGTTGAAGCTAATATTGGTTTAACTTACTACCTTACTAGACAATGGATGAGTTTCTCAGTAACATTATCACAGAGGTGTGTGCACCTCTACATGGCAAAGAGGAGTGCTGAGTGATCGTCTCTATTTGTTTGGCAGAGCCGAGCTCCTTGGCAGCGATGAAAAGGCAATTCGCAGAATGAAAATATAAGACAAGATGAACGAAAAATGTTTTCGCCATTCAAAGACCTAAACAACCCTTTGCCAAGTGCAAAGGAAGATTGTGGACCCAGGCCAGCAAGAGGGCAGCCTGGTTTTAGCAGGTCCCATCAAAGACTCTGAAGTGTACCCTTTGTATCTCAAAATGTAAACTTCTGATCCTGTGTAATAAAACCTAATCTGTCTGAGCAACCAAAAAACAAATACGTTTTACAGTAACTGTATCATGAACATATTTGATTGTCAACAGAGATAAACCAACAGGACCATGCCTACTGCTATTGTGAAAATAGAATTAAACAAACAAACAAACAAATTAAATCTCAAAAATCTTATAAGATCATTCAGTAATACTGTTCCATAGCTTACATCAAAACTATGAACTATTCAAGGATATTTTACCATAGAGTTATTCACATTGTTAATTAGAATCTTTTTAGGTGCAACAAAACTAAATTTCCAAAGGCATTTGTCATTTAACAGCTTTAATTTGGAAAAAGAAATAACAACATTTTACCAATTTTGAAGCAGAAACCAATTTCCAAAAACCTTGCCATTTGTAAATGATGGCTGGTTACTTGGCAACAAGTTTTACACTGAAATTGATACTGTGTCTGGCCTCAAATGAGCCAAAGGAAAGGCACCGGGGCAAAGCTAATCTGATGGGACAAGATCTGATGGAACATTTCATAAAATCTCTTAATACTTACACATTGGTTGTAAAAATGCCATAGAGCAGCTCCAGCTCGGGTAAGTAGAACGTGCCCTGCAATTCATTGTAATTGAAGGGGATTTCCCCTGGTCTGGAGCAGTTAAGTCTGGCCTTCATGAAGGTGGTCCACGTGTCCTCCAGAAGGAACCGGCCTCCAATGTCATTTTTACAGACGCGGCCGGCACGGGTGAACACCGTCCTGCCACAGTCATGCTCCACCGCGTTCTCCCGGAAGAAGAAGTAGGTGAAGTTCCCAATATCATACGAGGAGACAAAATTTGGCTCTGTTGAAAAGGAGATAGAAGGAGAGTAAGAAAATAAATGGAGCTCAGAGGTGAAAAAAATCCAGAACGAGAGAAAAATTGGAGAAACCCAACAGAGACAAATGAAGTGCGAAGACATGAAGAAAAATTCTGTCAAAAAAGCATTTAAGGATATGGGGAGAGGAAGAGAGGGAGAGCGAGGGGGTACTGTAAGTGTTATGACTGATTGACTTCTAGTGCGTGTGAGTGTATTGCCTGCACTACAGCAGGTGATCAGGATTAATAACTACAGCCTGTGTTATTAATGGCATTGTGTTGTAATAAGAAAACTCATTTTTCACTCCCGCAACCTAAAGGTTAGTAAGAGAAATGACCAAAACAGGTGTAGTTTAATAGCTCTCACCCTATCTGAAACAGGCGACCTCCTCGGCACTGTCACAGCTGCGACGTTTATCTTTATGTATGACATTATTGGATCTAAACAGCGCACTTTATTCTTGCTGACACTGATTTAATTCAGCTTTAAATGAAAGTCTACAACCCTCGCCTCAGCCTTGCTCTGCTCTGCTCTGCACCTGCGACGGCTAGTGCATGAGGAGATGGGGTGGGGCGACAAAGGAAAAATCAATTCCCCATAAAATTAGTTATTAAACCCTCTCCCTGAAGGTGGCTGTCCAGCAATGTATGTGGTTGTTTTGAATTTATTTTTTCAATTTAACTTAAATGTGAAACAGATAAAAGTCACTTGCTGACAAGATACGGATTGGCCGGGGTTTCAGTAGGCCGGACGCCTTAAGCTTTCTAAAGGTCTTCAATCTGCACAGAGATGGCTTTGAGCTTCATGGGAAAAAGACATTGATTTCTGAAGAGTTCACAGTTAAGTGCTCCTCCTTACAGAAATGGCAAGTATTCATTTATTTACTTCACAAAGATTTCTCGTTGCCTTGGAGCGTCTAAAATGGTTGTTTTTACTGACAAAAAGTATCTGAACGGTAAAGAATGTTGAATCCTCTATTTTAATATTTGCAGTGCTGCGTGGCAACACCGATCATTTGCAAAGGAGTGCAATCCTTCAAGGGAGACAGTTCCCAAATCCCATGTGAGACAGACATCTGCTATGCTCAAGTATCCCTGAGAAAAAGTGAATAGATAATTCCCACCAGACGCAGTGCTGATGTTCACAGCTGTGAAGAAACTATTTAAGAACAAAGCAAAACTCTTCAACTTAAAATTATTTGTCATCTTTTCTTGAGCCTTGCAGCTCATTATAAAGATGAAGTATACGATCTGTCTGGACTTTGATGGCTTCCTACCATTGAGCCACTTAGAGTTGTACTGGGCAGTCCGTAGTGGTGGCATGCCGCCCAGGCTGCGATAGATGGCGGGGTCTCGTCCCGAAAAATCCATGGCAGTGGCAGCATAAAGCTCCCCGCTCGATGTGATGAGAGCAGTGGAGTTGTGGAGGGGGTTGTAGGGACAACGAGCCATTCCACTGATCTGATCGTGGATTTCTGTCAGGTTAGTCAGCTGCGATGGAGAGAAACGAGAAGATGAAGCAGAGCTTGTCTGCAATCAGGAACTGCTCAGGTACCAAAGGGAAAATGACATTTGTTGGTAACAAGACTGTCATATCATATGCTACAAGAAAAAAACAAGACGTGAGTAAAATTCACTTTGTGCTTATCTATGGAGAGTTTGCTGTTAACGCCATACAGAAACATAGGGCAGTATATCAAAAGGCAGTATTGAAATGCAAAGTGTAGAAATCTGCCAATGCTGTGTTTGTTTCTGCCTCTATGCTAATGCCAGGTTATAAACAACAAAAACAATTCATTTTATTTGTTTTGCTTTGTCTATATCTTCTGACAATCACACAAAGACTACATGACCAAAACCCTAAGGAGCAAGAAACATAATAAGAGAACACATTTAGAATAATTGGTAACATAAAACAGATGCTGCCAGTCTAATGTTAAGGAGCCACCTGGTTGAAGTAAAAGAGTTCGCCCTAGCTGTGGTGTGTAATTGGTTAGGTTTTTGAAGATTCAACAGGACAAACAGCTGGTCTAAGACTATAATAATAAAACAAGACATCTTTGAGCTGGCGTTTTGGGCTCAAAAGATGGTCTGAGTCTTGTGTTGCATACTGCCTTTGAAAATAGAGCCAAATCCAACCCCCTGCTTTTTAAAAATACTTCAGCTTGACTTGGCTTTGCCCTGACACACTGCACTGGTTCCTACTTTTTTAAAAGTACAGGCTATAGCTGAGTGACTCATCCCTGAACACAACGAGAAAAGATATAATTATATTTTATGGTGCAAAAGTAAACAGCATATAGGGATTAGCTCATGGCTTGTTTTCATCTATAATAATATCCCAAAGGAAAAGGACTGCACATAATACAGGTATGGAAGTGCATAAATAATCATTAAATTAATTCTATATGCAGTTATTTTACAATTAATCAGTCAAATTACAGATTTCCAACATTACACTCAAAGCAAAATCTCAAGCTATTGTCTGTTTTCTGCAGATTCCATCCCTTATTCCACATGGTTGTGCACTGGAAGACTTTTTCAGACTATTTTCTAAAGTCTGTCAATATGGATCAAAGATTCTGTGAACTCCTGCCACCTCCCTACCACCTGACACAACAAAAGAGAACTGTCCCATCTGAGCACTCCCAGCCTAAGATCACAGCTGGGTATTGACAGGACTCATGCTACGGGCCAGAGTGGTCCTTTTAGGTCATTTGGGTCACTTAGAAAAAAAAGAAGATAAGTGGTAAATCGGCTGCAATGCACCAGCTACAGTACATTTTGAAGAAGGGAGAAAGTAGTCTCTGTAACTGGCTCAGCAGCTGCATGAGTAAACACTGAAGTGACTTTACATGTCTCATACAAACAGTTTTTCAGAAGGAGTCTTGTCATTTACAGATGCTGCAAACAAAGCCCATTGGATGCTATACGTTGTGCTACTGAGAGGATCTTGTAGTTAGTGTAAGAACTTTTAACTGCCCATTAGGGCGGAAAAAGAAGCCTTACACACTGTGATTTGAAATGTGCTAATAGACAGGGATGTCAATATTCCACAATGGGTGCCAGGTAAGTGACACATCTTAATAGCCGTCTGTCAAATCAGTGTGAACAAAATGTCAGACGTAACTACTTTGTCTAAGACTATCTCTTCTACTTGCAAATGAAAGGATAATAAAAACTACATAATTAATTCATTCTGGTTTCCATTTACTATTTTTTTCAATGAAATAAATAATATTTAAATATCCATATGAAAGACAGAGAATGTTACAGAATATACTGCGGTTCTTCCATTCTAGAAGAGTCTGCTTTTTACTATTTTGCTATCACTATTAATGAGCAACAAGTGAGGGTGCAGGATTTGCTATAAAAGGAACCTAGTCCTTCAAAGCAGCGATGGGTTTTCGCTAACCATCTTGATTTACCAGTGCGGTCCAATAAATGTAACTATTATGCAAAAGGAAGAAGCCATATATTAGAATTGTTGCTGAGTTCTCTGGTTACAAGTTCATCTCAGATGGAGAGAAAGAAAGCAGGCAAGCATTCTCTTTAAATTTGATCAAACAAATTTGAGGTGTCATTTATAGACGAGTGTATATTAGAAATCTGGACACATATGCAACCATCGAGAGGGTGACAATGGCAGACCTCATTCTGAGTGACTGAAACACAACGGATCATAGGCCCAGAGTGTCTGTAATTTACTGTTCTTGCAGCATATCCAGTACTGTGTCTATATTTGAAACATGGAGCGTCATGTGGAGTCGAATTGGAAGACAAATCCCTCAATTAAGAAACAATAAAAAAGCTTTAGTTTTTCAAATTCACTGTATATTTATTCAAACTTGTGTCTGTTAGAGGTTCAAATGTTACAGACTGAATGTTTTACAGTTCCCAACTTATCTGGGAATGAGATCAGTATTTATTAAGACTAGAGTTCGTCCAAGTGAAGAGATGCCGTCTTAAGTCTTCAGACTCTAATAGAATACAAGAAAATCCCCAGTGTAAGGACAGCCAGTCTGCCTTCAAATGGTTAACAGCAGTTTAATCAAGAGCATCTGAGGCTTATCAAATGATTAATATTCTGCTCGTTCTCTGGTCGTCAACACAGCTGATAGTAAATCTGACTGAGCCTAATTCCATTGCTGTTGCTGCTCCCAACCCCTGTTTCACATTAACGAACATTTAGGGTGTAAATATGACAGCGGCGGATGAAATACTGCTATAATAATGTCATGACATTTCAACTATATGTATTTTCACAGAGGTAAACAGTCTTTATGAGCTGCTGACCTTTAGATGCAGTGCTTTTAGAAAAAAAACAAACAGAAAAAACGACAAATGTCATCCTACTGGTAAACTCCGTCATCGTCCTCTGAAAATCCAACAGAGAACACAGAAATGTAGATGTTTGAAGTAGACCCTACACTGCTCTGAGGTAAATCATACACTGACATTTTAAGCGTTTCTCTATTCTTAACTTCTGTGGGCATCTGTCCTCAGCAATAGGCTATTAGGCACTTCAGTTGCCAGAAAATGTGGATATTATCACAATGCCAGCAAGCTGTAAACCAGCAGTTAATAGGCACTATGTCAAGAGCCTGCTGAAACACAAGAGTAATTCAAACTGAGAAGTCTAACGACCAAAAATCCTTTAAAAAAAGAGGCATTAAGAGCTACGGGGATTTTGAACAAGTAGGATGGAGGGGAGAAGTCAAAATGTTGTTTTACCAGATTTGCATTTAGAGAACTTTATGTGATACCGTGTAAAAAACTGTAGCAAATATTTTAGCAAACCATAGGAAGTGCTTTTTCTGGCATGCCAGAGTCAGTAGCACGTGGGACATTGAGATGAATATTTTGATTGTAATATCCAATAGGTTTTACATCAAAATATTTTTGGACTTTGATGCATTTTATAATTCAGTGGCATCTCTGATGCACAAAATAAGGGAAGAAATACCGGGAATCTTGAGGCACAAGTCACCTTGATGAAATTGGCCTTTTGATATTGTTGGCTCAATTCAACCAATCAAGCCTTTCAAAACACATCGTTGATACAAAAGGGTGAAAATAGCTGCTGTCCATTTCTATACAACACTGCAACTTGGAAGTGACTGTTGATGAACTGCAACAGCAAAGAAAAAGTTGCAGTCTAAAGAACATCCAAAGGAGCATAAAAGCTGAAATAGTTGTACCAAATTATCTTTGATAAAAGAAAAAAATAGAAACACATTTCTATTTGAGGAAGGAATAAGCTTGCTTTGAAAAAGGCAGTAAATTCCCACTCGTACCGTTCGGTTGGTGCAGATGGGGGTGAAGGCGTTGGTTCCACAGGTAAACAGCCTGTTCCCATTCACCAGCAGCACCCTAATGTAGTTCTGGCACTCCTCCTGTGGAAAAACACACCAGAAAACACACAATATGCTTTTAGCATGTAAGAGCACTACCATCATCTATCCACTGACGAAGTGCAGCATTAGGTAGAGGACCCAAATTACACTTTATACCCATAAATGAGAAAAACACCTGGAGCTTTGGGAAGGCTGCTCCAAAACGTGGCCAAACCAGACAGAGTCAAATCAAGGCTAATGCCCACATGGCTTGGCCATGTCACATCTTAATTCAACGGGGACCACATTTGGAGAGCGATCTCAGAAAGGCAGAGACCAGATAAAAGTGTCACGTGTGGGAGAAAAGCACAAAAGATTGGTTGAGAAAATTGCCTTGGCTTTGTTGACTGGACAGAAAGTGAAATGAAAGTGTAGCCTCTCATTCATTTCGTTCAATCATGTTTCTTTTTGGCTTGCTACCCAAAATTAATCAATTCAAACCACTTTACTCCAAATTAGGATGAAGTACGTGCTTACCACTCGATTCTTTTACTCTCCCCTCCTCTGAGGATTTTGGACGGGGTGTCTAGAAAAACACTCACTTTAGAGCTCTCGACAAATAGAGGGGACTGACGGGGCGCGGGACTGATTGAATGATAGATTGGCACTGAATGTCATGAACTCTTAACATAAAGGTCAAACTTCGATTGAGGCTCGCCGGTGGTTTCCATCAGCAAAAGTGATTCTGTTGTAAATGTAACTGTATTAAGTGTTCCTGTCAGAGAGCAGCACTTGTTTTGTTGTAGGAAGACGTGATAAACTTGTAGGGTCCCCTCAATCTAAATAGGGCCATGGCTGGGTTGGTTAGGGCCTCTCGTAGAAATTTAAAACCTTGTAAATCTGCTGTTGTCTGAGCCGTGTGAAGAGCCCAGGGCAACCCTTCCTCTCCTTTTCCCTCTCTTCAGGGTCTGATTTAGAGGTGGAGGTCGTGGTAGCAAAGATGGTGGGGCTGTAAACCCCCCCCGCCCCCTTCAGCAAGTTGAAGGTTGACTCGTAAAAAAAACAGCTTGCTTCCTGGTGCTGAGCATAGACTGAGTCCATGTATTTATATGTGTTCAAAACAGAGTATGTGAGGATGAGCATGTCCCATTTTGTGTTTGGAGCTTGCCATGCGTTGAATACTTAGGTATGGATGTGTGGGCATTGGTGTGGGAGCAGGTTGTGACAGTTTCTGCAAAATTGAATTCTTCTCCAGAGTTTTTTCTCAAAGATTAATAGGGGAATGTTTAATATTTTTTTTCCAGCCTCAAAGTCTTGACTTGTTTATGAAAACTTCCTGACAAACGTTCCACGTCTGCACTGTAATACACAGGCTGTTGGGCTTGGCTCCCACATTATAGAAAAAAAACAGAGGCAGCAATCACGTCCTGTCAAGTCAATTTAACTCTCCTTTCTTCTGCCAGTTAAAATAAATCAAATACACAAGAGAGGAGCGGATGCGTATATTAGAAAAAAAAATCCAATCACTTGTAAATTCACTCAAAGCACAGGGATGGTATCTGTGTAATAGCTTAAGCGATAGTATATTGCTGCGCATTGAGCTAGGTAATAAACCATCGAAAGCCTTGTCAGCTACTGGAGAAAGAAGTCTTTTAATGCTATTCTTAGTGTACATCACAGGAGCTGTTCCTCAGAAGGGAACATTGAGCAAAACAATTGTGCTCTGCCAGACTGCAGTGACTCACGAGAACCCGGGTAGCTTTGGTCTGTAATTCACTACGGCTATCATGTGCTGGCCAGCCTGTGCATGCCTATTATGGGTCCCTAACCACTTTTCACAGGAGGAAAAATACACAGCGGCATGCAGACACATAGGGATCAGGGCTGGGCAGTTCACCTACAAGTCATGTTCATCTTAAAACCAACTGTTTTGTAGACAAAAGTATGCCCACTCACCACACACAAAAATATTCCCTGCAAAGAAAGACACTTCAAAAACAATAGGAACTCCCTTTGAGGAAGGTCTATAAATAAGGGTTAAAGTGTAGTTGGGAGTGTCTTACTTCAAAATAAGTCAATCTACATCCATTTTGAGGTCACCAATCTGGAATTCCCAGGGTTTTTATAGGTTAAGACAGCCTAAAAGAGTCTCCATCTTGTTTTTAAACCCCTCTATATTACAACTTTATATACTTTGATTTTCCTGTGCCATTTTGATGGAACATACTTTTTGAAGTGGATCAATGTAACTTTAAAATTAAAAAAGATATCTGATTTCTGTCTTGAGTGAACATACTTAAAAAAAAAGAAATTATGTTATTCAGCTTTGATGTGCTGCTGGGAAATTCTAACACAGGGAGCTTTCAGTTCCACTTACACACCTTTTAATAATGTGTTATTTTAGTAGATTACCGAACTCCCAGAAGAATGCCGAGTGATCATGGCGGAGGGAGGGGGGGGGGGGGCTTTGCTCTTGAGAAAATTGCTTAGTATTAATGGAAGTTTGTACTCCAGTTTGTAATCGTGAAAGTGGTTTTAAGACATCATGGGGAATTCCACCACTTTCGCATATTTCTTCAAAGTTTGGAGTTGCCCCTTATGAAAAACAAAAAAGCAGCCCGCCTTATGTTGCGCTTACATCTATCACTTAGTTAGTAGTGCTAACTTCTTTCACCTAATACTGCATGACTCCTGGTCTGAGACCAGGTTAGGAAATTGGAATATTTTGGGGCAAAGCTAACGTAACTGGACACTCAAAGTGTGCAAAGTTAAAACAGAATACAAAGTTAGGAACACATATATTACTAAGATAGAGTTTTTGTCTCTAACACATCCCTGCATTGGTAGACTGTTCGAGTAGCCCTGTCGCTAAATTCATTGATACCAAGTTGAGTTTAAAGTCAAAACAGCATAAAGCATGAAGTTCACATCTTGCAGATGGAAGCTGTTTTTTTCAGTGTAGTGCAGCTCCTAAAACATATTTTTGTTAACATTCTGGGCGTCTAGTAAAGCAGTATAACAGTGCGTTGATGCATCACTTAAACTCACCTCAGATTTACCCCGGCTGAAGCAGGCTCCCTTGGTGAACTCGTCACAGTGCCACTCTGCCTCCTGCAGAGACAGAGAGAAGCAATGTGAGGCTCCAGATAAACCATCAAGAAGAAGACTCTGTCACCATGAAAAACTTTGAAAACATCTCAGAGAACCTAAACAAAACATTATGGAGGCTACGTTTTTGGGGAAAAAAAATTTTTTTAAAGAGGAATTCATTGTCTAAGTACGCGATGTGAATTGCACAGATTGCATACAAAAATAAAACGAACAAACAACCAACCAACTGCAAATATAACGGCAATCACAAATTGACTTGGGACAAATGTGCATGAACTTGTTTGAAAGAAAAGCAAATGTCAAAGAGATTTGACATTTTTACACATTTACTGTAATCTCAAACTAAATGCCCAGATCCATTCGTGTGGACACAAGTTATAAGCTTGTTAAACACCAGCACAGAATTCAATTAGGGCCCATACTGAACAGAGACCTCAAGAAATGATAGGCAAGAGTGTACAGAGGGTGATGTCAGTTTGATTTATGTGGGAGGTAAAAGAGGAATCTTGAGACATAACAGGCTGATCCCTTGAGTGGGATGTCAATGTGATTTACATTTTAGGAAGAAACAGGGGGGCTTGTTTTTACAAATTAAAACGGCAGAGAAAAAAAAAGGGGAAGATAAAAGCTTGACTTGTCTCCCCCCAAAGGTGACGGCGCACCCTGGTGCTGTCTCTACTTTTTAATTTGATCGTAACCTCTAAGTAAAAAGGGTTCTTATCATTGATAAAAATTCCCAATTCATTTAATGAGAACTGACCTTGGAACAGAACCGGCCCACTAAGCCACTTACCTTTGTGACAGGTAAATCAGTCCCCACAGCCACCATCCCCGGGATGACTGGCAGAGGGATTACTGAACAGAAAATGCTGGTGCCGCAATATTAAACTCAAGGCACGGAAAATCATAAAAAGTAGAAACTGTTCAATTTTTTTATATGGGTTACGGTGGTTTTAAACTTTGGTGATTAATATTGCTAACTGACATGGAATATTGAAGTATAGGTAAGGATACATTGAAATTAATTTCCTCTTCCATTTTCTCTTTGAGAGTGCTGAAAATCTATACATCATGTTCTATGACAGGCCTTTACTTTCTGCCTCATTGCCCCATGGGAGGTATGGGGCACCCACATGTACAGTATACACTCACCACTGCATGCAGCCACTGACAGCAAAGCCAGCTTAGAGAGAGGAAAGAGCTCAGGGTGCGTGGTACTATTCAGGCAGGATAAGATACGGAGCATTAACAGAAGCTGGCTTCTCTCTTTTTCCTCAGTGTGAATTCAGTTTGTATTCCATGCCAAAGCTGGCTGTTCTGGCACCATCCAGACACCAACCACATATATCAGCACAAGCAGCTCAGGCTGCACACACTGCACCACAACTGGCCCCAGCTGAATTCAATGTGGGCGCTCAAAGTGATTTGGCTAAACCTGTTAAGGGTCTGAAACCCCAGTCACTCATGTTCTGCGTAAAACTAAATCATAATTACCACTTAAAATCACATTAATGGGGGAAAGTGGCTTCTTTTATCATTATGAGCATACTCGACATCGCTCATCATAGTCAGAGCTATTTTCTGAATACTACATATTCTCTTTGTGTCTTTAAGAAATCCACTTTCTGGTCTAAAGTCTTTAAATTGAGGATATGCTGCTGTTATTGACCTCTAAAAGTTGTCACAGTTACAATGATCCACAGAACAGAATAACAGCTACTCAGTGGCTAATACAACTTAGGCTCCCAGGCTTGCTATTGTTTTGTCACTGCGTGCCTAATATGAGGTTGATTTTAACTAAAATACGTCTATAATGTGCTGTTGCTGAGATGTAATAATTTACATTGTCAGAGGGAGTTACTCCCCAGTCTTATTTTTGGTGCCTTTCTGACCTGGAGGCATACAGAGAAGGGAAATTAAGGATGATAAAGAATAATAGCATGGGGGCAGTTCTAACAGTTATAAAATTACAATGGTAAATGAGTTGAAAGATTTCCCTATTTCCCTAAAGTATCATATTTTAAATGTAAAGAATGCTGAAAGTGATTCACCTCTCACTTTCAAGGCAAATACCCTTTAAAACTAGCACAGTAAACCCAAACATTTCCAGGAGAGAGGGAGAGATAACGTTATAATCCAACACCTGCACTGCCTGCTCCATGATGTTAGCCTCAGTAGTCAACTCGTAAATTAGTAAATTGGTGTTCATTGTAATATTCTAATATTTTAATAATCATAATACTATATTTCAATATAAATTGTAAATCACCTCTATTGTTGCATTCTAAGTAACCTTTATTTATGTCTCCATTGTGCTTGTGATTTTCCTTTTTTCTGCTTTTTTCTGCTCGGTAAATTTCCCCACTGTGGGATCAATAAAGTATTCTATTCTATTCCATCATTGGAGCAGTTGCAGCCATTTTCAAGAAAAAGATAAAAGAATGTCGTTCACACCAGTTTGAAAGGTAGCATAATCAAAAGGCGACAGGCAAGAAATAGCCTTCTAAAAAAGCTAATTACTGACATTTTTTGGTTCATGGCAATCTCATAGATATAGATAAAAGTCAAATCCAATGAATGGTTACTTTCACCTACAAGTGGTAATAAGAAGAGTCAAACAGCTGTATTGCTGATTTTTGTCTGCCTCTGGCTTCCAAACATTTATGGTTTTAGTGGTTTCTTTCCAAAAGAATAAACTTTTTCCAAGCTAATGAAATAAATAATTTATAGAATGAATGCAAACTTAAAGAAATATATATTCCCTGACAAAATAAAAACAAATGCCAACTTCATGGCTTGTTTACATGAAACCAAGGTTACATCACACGTCAGCTCATAATCCAAAGCTTTGAGTGCAGCTTAAACATGGATGAATATTTGTCTCAAACGTTGTACTGAGTTACGGTTATTTCCACAGCAAGGTAACCTTTTTCAAATAAAAATTCTAAATGAGATTACAATGTAACTCAGTCTGTTTTTCAAAGATTAAAATTGACCTTTGGACTGTGAGGCATTTTTAGTAGCCACACTCAGTTTAATAAGATCTGTGCAGCAATCTGGCCCAAAAAGGCCCATTGGTGTATAAAAAAATCAATAGAACTTTTATGTCTATATTAAATTTGACACATATTAAATTTGACCTATACATACCTACTGTATGTGCATTTTTGTTTAAACTGTAATTATGTCATATCCTACAATAAAAGAGTCAATAGGGAGTAGATATGCTAACCCTTCATGCCCTGTTTGGAACTTGAGAGCCAAGAGCTTAAAACAATTTATATGGAGATTAATATAATATATAATTTCCTTTTGTTGACACATCCATGGTGATAAACTCTCCTTGGGTGATACTTTTGCTGTTTGCCTGTTTTCTCTCTTGGCTGACTGGCCTGTTTGCTTAAAGCCTTGTCTGACTGCTCCTGTGTGTAAATTCATTAGGTTTTCTTTAAATAATACTTCCTGTGACCTTCCAACATCTCAGCCAATACTTGGTAGACGGAGTACTGTTATTGTAAAATGACACTCTTGCCACAACTCTGAGGCCGAGTACTGCATTAGACAATCATAATCCCTTGAGAAAGAACGCATTCAATGGGGAAAGTGAAGCCTAAAGGAATTTGACACAATCATTTGTTGTTTCAGGAAAGATGATGAAAATTCCTGATATGTAATGTTCCATGGGTGTGCTCCCTCTGTTACGCCCCTCAATGGGCACAGTGCTCAGAGATGAGCCATTGTGCTGAAACCTCTCATCAACACTCACACTGAGGGGCCATTGTCACAACAGGACGGGTGCAGGAGAGTTGGACGGAGAGTGGGCAAGGGGGGAGATGAGCAGAAACAGAAGAAGGACAAAAAAAAAGGAAAATAAGGGATAAACAGACAGGAAAAAAATCTAGAAGAAGAAGGAGTTCGACTTAGGAGTCAGCCCGAACAAGAGAGACTGTGTGGGCAGAGTGGAGTGAGATGGAGGAGGCAGTGAGCAGCTGAATTCCAAAACAGCAGTTTCCAGACATGATATTGAATATATTTTGCATAAATTGGGTCTACAGAATATGTTCGGTGCTGACAGCTGTCAGGCTTTGTGGCTGGCTGTTGAGAGTAAGAACTGGACATATAAGACGAATCAAATAAGTCATGTGAGAGGCTAATATTACCCTCTGATGTCCCTGCCCAATATTTACAAAGCACACTGATGTAAGCTTTACACATGAAATTGATCTTGATGTGCTGTTTCACCAACTGAATAGGTCTCACTCGCCACACGTATCGTAGCACATTCCAAAGGTAAGAATAGTATAAACGTGAGTCCCAGCTTTGTCTGACTTACATACATAACACAACAAAACTGACATAGCATTTCTCTTTAAGATATCATCATCTAGATGAAATTATGGAATATGCTACATCTGTATTTCCAATTCCAATCATGCCTTTAATTCTATGCATTTTAATGACCGAGTTAGCGTGCTATTAATTCAATTAGAAATGCTTCCACAGTTATCGAAGACAGTCTCTGTTTGTCTCTGATAAGTAGGGCTAATTGTCCAGCTGAAGAGGTTTAATTGCAAAAGACATACCCCCTGAAATACAAGATGCAAATATAAAAGGAGCCTTTTGTTCTTTGGAGTCCCCTTTCTCTCTTAATGGTAAGACAATATACTGAGAAGGTATGAAACATGAAGGCACAATATACACCTCAGTACCATACAGTGTACGTTGCCAAGGGGGGACAGTTATGGATAGTGTTTTCATGTACCAGTGAAAGAGGACAGAGAGAGGCTAGAGAGAATTTCCACTATTTTCTCTGCCTCTGCTGTATTGAATGGTGAACAATGCCACTGATCCCCCTCATCCCAGTGATTATTGACTAATGCCGCGCCTCAGTGTTTCTGTTGAAACTGAGCCTGGTCGTCTGCATCCTGTTTCGATTTAGCGTGGAACTATCATCATAACATTGAATTCCTTAAGGCTGTCTTTTTTCCTTCTACTTACTTAGATTAGTACAATTTCTTTGGATAACGTGAATTTTAAGAGCCTCTTAGATAAGACATGCCTGATTCTCAAACAAATTCCTTTTCAGGGCCAGAGTGATAGAGCATAGTCTCTCATTAGAGTAGGGGAGTACATGGCGTTTCAGTCATGTAAAATGAGTCTATCTGAGGAGCTTGTAGGTAGACCGAGTGGTGTATCGAGCTTGCTTGGCTATTTTTCAGCTCTTGCTACACAATGGGAACTGCAATGCATTGATTTGACTGCTCAAGGTTGGCAGCAGCCACGTTCAGGGAGTTGAATGAGGGTAAGCGGAGGAACAAGGACAATACTGAAGATATGTGGGATATAATATGGGATTCAACTGTGGACAGATGAAGGAAAGTGTCCTTTGTGATTTTTATTTTCCACTGCGCACCAATAGGTTTAAATGTTTTATTGGTGCGTCATGTTGTTGTGTTAAAATCTCTATCTACCATAACATAAAAAGTTTTAATTTCAAGTGTGGAGAAATTGACATCCAGGTCTGTGGGAATGAGCTTGACAAATAGAGGGCTTGTCACTCTAATCAGACACTGCAGAAAAATACTGTAAGTACCAAATACTGACTCCAGTCAAGGCCATAGAACACTGACTTGGGTTTCAAGGCCCGACTTCCCACTTCAACCTTCCCTGCCATTCATTTTGGACATGCTCAGAAGTTGATGTAATGTGGAATATTTTCACTTGTTATCATTCTCTGAGTGTCGCTCCGTCGTGTTAACAGTCCTTTAGACAAACCTTTTTATCTCACCTGGGGGACTGAAACCTTTCTACTTTCAGGACTTACTGGTGATTGAATCTGCTGGGTAGCCTTTAAAGACACACAGATGATACAAACGCAGGAGTTCACACATGGCTTACAACTCTTTCTCTCTTTATCTTTGGCTACTGATGTTTTCTTTTCAGTTTTCTTATTTAATTTATTTTTATTGCCATGATGCAAAGAGGACATTTATGGAGAAGGTCATGGCTTTTGGAGCTCAGACTTCATCAGTCACTTTCCTTCGAGGGTGTCAAATCACACGACATACCACATTCCCTATTACACAATAACTAGAGCATCAAGAACTTATTTTTATTTATTTTTGCCTAGACAACACTGGGTAAGAACTAACATCATTTCAGCTAACTGAAGCAGGAAGCCTTCATGAGGCAGTAAACTTTGTAGCTTTCCTGCTTTTTCAGTATTGTTTCATACACTAACATTCGAAATGAGATAAGTAATTGATCAAATGGTAATTATGTCAAACTCTCAAACATAATATAGGCTGTTTGTATTACAGGACCTCTTAGCCTTGTTCTCTGTTAAACTATACAAATCCTTCCTCTTAATGCTGCCAGCCATGCAAGAACAAATCCTTGCCATCGGGCATTATCTGACAGCGCTGGTACATGGGGATGTGGTGAAATCACAAAGACAAGCGTAGGTGTAGCTTTTAACTTGGATTTTCTTCCTTCAGGAAAGAGGACGAACGGTGGGGGTAAACCTCATGCAACACTTTTGAACCTCGGTGAAACCACTGAAATCCATCTCACAGAACTACTAACAACTGTGTGTCTCCACTTTCTTTGTCGGCTGTGACACTCTCAGCATCATGTTTCCCTCTGAAATGCATTTGATCAATCAGTAGTACATTCTACGAGATTGAAGAAAACAGCGCAGAAGGAGAAATTCATTTGAATCTTTCTTGTCAGGTAACAATTGGAAGGGGGCAGTTAATTCTCCGTACAATTAATCACTTGTCTTTTTGGCAGGCAAAGAGAGTAAGGACGTAAAAGAGATGGGAGAAAAATAGCACTTATGGTCTGAACATTTCAGTGGTTGAACTGATATTTCCCTTTGACTCTTTAGCCCCAGTCCAATCAAATGCAAAGCAGAGACTTTGAGCACAGGTCATCTTAAATTGGCCCCCACTGTTTGCAGGGATTACCGGATACTATTCTTTCTGGAGAAGACATCTTGGAGATGAGGGGTTGATTGGCTCAGTGGAATCTCCTCGCTGATTCTGCAGTGCCAGCCGAGCGCAGGATGAAATAAAGGAGAGGGGAAGATTGGGTGTGCGGACGGCACAGAGCATCTTTAAAAAGCATCTGTGTCCCAGTGAGAAGCCACAAAAGATCGACTCTGCATGAATCCTCGTCTCTCTCCGTGGGGGGTTTCGCTGCTTTCTTCCCTCCATCTCACTTTGCTTTCCTTTGTGTGCGCTTGCTTCACTCCTTCCAACCCAACTGATTCAGTCTCGCCTCTCATTACGCCTAACAGTTTTTCTCATTTTCCCTCTTCCAGTCAGATCTCTATCAACAGCACTCCCTCCATTCTCCAGCTCCATGCAGCAATTCCCACTGCCCTGTTTCTCTTTTGTCTGCCTTTCTCATCTTCTTCCCTGGTTTTTCAGAGTGTAAATGGCAAACATTGTAAAAGTGTTAAAGAAGCCTAGCAAAAAAAAAAAAAAGCTGTCATCATGTCAATGTTTGCATGGCACAAAATAGTTTTATTCACAGGTGAGATTCAAAAGTGTGAACAAAGTGAAGAAATAGTTGAGCTAAAAGAAACTAGAAAGCTAACATGTGGGAGAGGGGATGAAATACAAAAAGCATGACTTTTACCTTCAGAGTACTGCTATTTATGCATCTTTTGTGTGAAAAAAAAGTCACCAAAGGCAAAGACAAATGCCTGCAGTTAGTATGCTTAAATTTGAAATTTTGTACCTATAAATATTTCAATATATGGGTGTGTGGACTTTGCCAGTGGTGGATTGACAGAAGCTTAGGTATTTAACCTTGATTGTGGCTTTCAAGTGAGCTCTGCACGCTTTTCGACAAACATTAAACCTTCATATACAGTATGTCACTTGCACGTTTAAACTGGATATATCCACGAGGGAGGTAAATACTGACACAATGTAACTCTTTCCCTCCCTCGGATTCTCAACCCGGACCCAAAACTACCAAGCCCGACACCCCTCCACTGTTGGGGAAGTTGTTGTGACATGTGAAAAGTTAAACCACTTCACTGTAACAGCTCTAGTTGCCAAGAGCTGGCAGCATGGTGCAACAGCAACGGGAAGGTTTGTCGGAGGCAGGCAGCAGAGAGTGATATGAGCAGAAAGGACGAATATATTTTCACCAAAGAAACCGGGTGAGTCAGACCGAGTGATAGAGAATTAACACTCACCTGGATCAATGTCAGGTCTTCCAGGTTAAGCCTGAAGAGGTGATTTCTGTGAAAAGAGACGAAGCAGTAAGTTTATGGTACCATTTCTTTTTTTAGAGGTGAAAAAAGGAGAAAAAAAGAAATGTTCCAATATATTTTCACTGTGAATTAAGCTCTGAGCGGCATTCATCTATTGTACCGGTCCCTAAATCTTCATCCTTGTCATTGGTAGCATGTTGCACACATAACCTAAATGAATCATAAAAATGTAGTTTTTTTTTTCTTGCTATTCTTAACACTATAAACTCACTTATATATTTTTTTTACTTGCCACCTTAGAAACTGCTTTATTTCAAGCTGCCAAAATCCACCTTATAGAACTTGTATTTAGTCTTTGCAGCTATAAAGGTGGTCTGATAATGTATAGCTAAAGTTCTTTAGAGCTTATTATGATGTGATAAAAACAAACATTAACCTTAACAAATCTTGTATTCTCCCATTTGGCTGTGAAAAGTATCACAGATAAATAATCTATCTGTCTATCTAATCTATCTGTCAATCTGTCAATCTATATTTCAGAAAAAAACTATTTTATCACCAAATATTTATTAAAACAATCTATTAAAGTTTTTACATAAATGTAAAAAATCATCACAAAACTGAGAAGTATTGACCACCTTGTGCCTTTTTCGGTCATGTCAGCAAGCTATGATTTCCATAACATAAATATCACATTCACAGAGTTAAAATCACACTCACACCATCACTCACACAGGCACAGACATGGAAGGGCTGTCGCGGGGATCTATCAATCTCTCAAATAGTGGCTATGAGAGGTCTCAACGTGGCCACGGCCTTCTGTTTTACTGTATTGATATTTGCATCGATCCCACTTTCCTTCCATTATCTCTCCTACTTCTAACCCAACCTGCTGCCATCCATCTAGACGCATTGTCTTTCATGGTTAGACACTCAGAAGCACTTGAGGTGGCATCGACAATCGAACTTAACACTGCTTTGATTTAAAAAAACAAAAAGATTTCATGGTGCCGAAAGTGTTGATTTAAACTTGATGAATGGTGGCTGGCAAATAAACAAGTTACTTCACTATCATATTCTACTTTTTGCTGTGTGATTCAGAGGGTATTTACCAACCTTGGAAACCTTTATCAGTCTACCATATAGGCTTTTCCTAATTAGCCTTTTCCATCTCAGCCCCAGTGCATTAGCAAATTCCCTGAGCTCCCTTTGTTTCTATTTATTTTGCTGTTCTTCTTCTTCCGGTGGTTTTACTGTTATCTCCTGTTCAAGTTGTGATTGTTTCTTTCTACTGAGGACTAAAACCATCAAGAAGGGCAGAGCTCGCTTTGCAAAGGACTCAGCCACTGCATCACACCATTATTGTATGTATGAACATGTTTAAAAAAACATTAGTAATTTATAATTCACACTAAACTGATGCAGGTCTTCTAGAAACCTTAGACTGAAGCTAAACTCAAACTAATGACCATGTCCCGACCCTCAAATTCTCTGAGTCACATTCAGGTGATATACTGTTTGACCCCAAAAGGGAGCTGAAACCCACAAAATGACTATGTGAACTATGTTCCCACAACATTAGCAATTCCAGTATGTGCACACACACACACATGGACACGTACACAAACACACAACTTTGGCTGGGCCTCACAAAGACAATAGACTTGGATCTCCAAAGCCATTTTTCTTTTGCTTTTGGGGACATCTTTAGAGAAACTGATCATTACTCATGCAATGCACCAAGAAACACTGCGATAAAGAAGAATAAAAGAGTGCACAATAAAAGAAAAAGCAACACAAGAAAGAAAATACAGGAATGAAGAAGGCAGCCAGTGGGCGAGGGAATAAAAAACAACAAAGAAAAAAAAGACTGCTGGATGAAGAGTTACCTGGCACCGACGATCAGTTCATTCTGGCCAGGGTCAAAGGTCAGCTGTGAGTAATCCACCGTGCCCTCTGCTTTAAACCTGAAGATCCATGGCTCCATCTCTGCCAAAAACAACAACAGAAGAAACACAAAAAACTATGAGCTGATCCCTGTGTTTACCATTCTGGAGGAAAGTATTACATGCATTTGAAGGAAAATTTTCTAAAGGCTCTCCG
Source organism: Menidia beryllina (assembly GCA_013363375.1). Lineage (NCBI taxonomy): Eukaryota > Metazoa > Chordata > Actinopteri > Atheriniformes > Atherinopsidae > Menidia > Menidia beryllina. The sequence continues at coordinate 2,405,116 of JABUIW010000156.1, forward strand.
AAAACTGCGCCCCTCAGGAACAGGTGAATGACAAGGTTGCGACTTTTCCTATTTTGCTTTTGTTTAGTTTATTTGTTCCATAATTATTCATAAACCAAACTCTCTAGATTGATATAACATAACTAATTCAAATGAAGTACGAAACATGATAAAAGTGTTAAAAAACAAGCATTTAAGAATTTAGGACCAGGGTCATTTTTTTAATTTAACACGCCTCTTTCATTTTTGGTATGTTCTTTAAAATAATTAATAACACCCCCCAGCCCCCCTTGCTTAAAAAACGTTTCCATTTATTAGCCGTTTGAGATGTCATTTGATAGTGAGTACTCCAATCAAAGTTTAACAGACCACAATACCCGACCTTGCTGTCTTTTGACTTTAATTCTGAGTGTTTTACCAGTCTAAATATGTCGCTGTCACCAGCATGCCTTTTCAGATCACTTGCCAACTCAAATTAGCAAACAGATCTTAATAAGATATCAAAATATCCCTGTTGTGTTTATTGTGTTGGCAATGAGGAAAATGTTGCTTACTGAGGTTCATATAACACAACTTTATGCAGCTCAACTAACAGACGATGCAGCTGTGTATTATTGTATGGTATATTTATATTGTGTATTTTCATATATTATATAGGTAGTTATGTTCAAATAGATCAATTGCAGAATATTTGTGCTATTTACTAAACAGCAGGGCAAATAAATGATAAATTATTTATTAAATCATGGGCAAGGCAAAGTGAAGGACAAAGGACTCAGACATTAGTCTATCACATTCTACTCTTCTTAAACCCGAAATATGGATATCTCACAGGCGGCCCTTTGATTTCTGGATACTTATGATGATTGAGTGGTTTCAGGATAAGCCATACTTTACACAGATTGTCAAGATGGATGAGATTCAGGCATTTCATGGAGACTGAGCTTGTTTCTAAGCTTCAGGGAATACATACAAACATGAAGAGAGACAGAGATATCCCAGACAGACACTGACATCTTATCCACAACATGCCTGTTCTCCCGGCGCCCAACCCATTAACCCCTGACCAATCAAATCTGGCGATGCGGACGGCCTGTCTACTGCCTGGCTACCCGATAGGTTTAGTCAAGGGTGGTCAATCAGTCCTTGTAGTGACTTGTGTTTTCACTCATCACTTGCTCAATGTTTTGTGATAACTTTTCTCAGTATTTCTGTATCTAAAAGGCCGAAGGAACAGTCAGGCTACAGATTTGAATCGTTATGTTTTATAACAGCATGAAGGCAAAGCTCAAGGAAGTAAGCTATTTGAAATAGTTCATTCCTCCATTTCTGAGCCATTTAAAGACTACACATTTTCAAAAGCTTTCTATCAAGGCTGGAACAGAGGGAGGGGACGGCGTGAATGTTGTCCTCGAAGCACATTATCTGTTTCTTCAGACATACCTGCCAAACAGCGCTTCCAATGAAAGCACTTTCTCATCCGACTGCATCAAAAGCAAGCACCTCCTGTTTCTATGACAAATGTGGGATTTCTGAGCGGTTCAAAATGAAGACAAACAGAGGAAAGAAAAAATTGTCTCCAAAGAACATCTGCCATCTCCAAGTAACATAATGGGACTAAACCCCAGTTCTCATAACAAAACAATATCTTCTGCTGAGAGACAGCACCACTGCATGCAAAGACATCTTCCCTTGTTCTCTTTCAAGTCTCCAGTGATAGGTACAAGAGAAATGTGGAGAAGGCACCCAATGACTTACTGCAAGCTTCACACTAATAAATTTTAATTAACCATGGTGAAATAAATATCCAGGAGGTCACAACCGACCTCACCCCAAAGATTTCATCTTGGTTAATGGATGCTGCTCTGCTCATTTAATAGGGAGACGCCAAGTTTTAGATGTGTGAATCCTTTGGCTCCAGTGAGCTTTTTTTCCACACCATGGAGAGGATCCCTGGCATACAAATATAGCTGTGACACCCCCCGAGGGGAAAGACGCTACTTGACGAACCCCAGCCTCTCCCCATAAATCTCCCAGACTCAACACAGGAGGTGGGCTTGTGGGGTGATGGTGTGTGTGTCTGTGTGTATGAGACAGAGACAGAAAGAGGGGATATGTGTTGGAAGTAAGAAAAGGGCCAAGAGGTTCTAATTGAACACAACAGCCTTCAAAGGATTTATGGCCTTTGTGACGAGGCCAAGGAACCATTCATAAACATTCATAACCAGGGTGGGTCGCCCTCCCAAGGCTGTGCAGCTGAACATACAGAAATTCCCAAAGTCATACTCACGAGGGTTTAGAGGGTAATACTTTGGTTGCTGCAAAAGTGATATTGAGATTTTTTCATTTTTTTATTTGAAACTTTGTGCAAACATCAATATTCTTGAATTTTTTTACCTTTGGATCAATTGTACACCCTTATTTTAAAGGCTCTCGAGGAAGCTTTCAACCCCCCCTTCCCCAAGTGGAAACCCCTACACAAATTCTATGCCCCAACGCACTTGTAAGATTTCATTTCTCCTTTGCATGTTACATGGATACACATCAGCATCACGGTAAACACACGTGGTAATGTAATCCCATCAAATCCCTGTTTGTGCAGTATCTTACTGAACTGGGGGATTGGCTGTCGATGAGATGAAGACGTGAAGCCGTGCAGCCTTGCAAACACACACACATACAGCGATGAAGACTGAGCACGCCACGGTGGATTGTGACTGAGCTAACACAGAAATTCAACTACTTCCTTCCTTCCTTTTTTTCCCACCCCAACTTGTCCTTTCCACTCCTGTTTCTACCTCCTCAAATTAGAACATCCCAATCACTCCAATGCTGTTTGTTTTTGCCTGCTCTGACATGGTGCACTTGACACAATGACAAAATGACAGGATATAAAAATATGTACAGCAAGCATGAGAGGCAACACCAGTCTCTGGTCTACCAGCCCTCCACGTTCCAGCTATATGCTGTGGACAGACTGGCATCAGTGTCAGCATGTGGAATCAATTCCTAAACATGAAAGGTTTTTCAGTGTAAACAGTGTGTGGCAGCAGGCCACTCACATAAATGAAGAGCCAATTCACTCTAAATGCAGCCTTGTGGTAATGGGCAGCAGTGAGAAAGGCAACTCTTTGTTAGAGTCGAAGCGAGGAAACGATTGATCCAAGTGACCAGAAAACAAACACCTGGGCGATTGGCGTAAATTTAAAGCAACATGCACGGTCACTGCAGAGACGCTGCACGGCTCTGTTCGCCAACTTTCCAGCCTGTTACATCGAGCATGACAAAACAAGCACATTTACAGCCGCAACTTAAAGTGTCAGTGCTGTGCAGCGCCCCTGGGGCAGTGAGTGAACCATGTGAAGCAAACCACCATGAAGCCACAAATAAGTATGGAGTAAAATCTTTAAATCTTATGTGTATTTAAGAGAGCAGCCTTTAGGTTGATGGTGCGCTGGAGACCAGACAATCTTTTAACAAGATGACCAAATCTCTTTAGGCCACTACAGGCCCCTTTTCGTGCCACTGGCAGCTCGTTGTCATCAGCTCCAGCATAGCTGACCGTGGACATCAGTGCAAAGAAGTTACTGTTTTAGATATGGAGGCCAGGAAGCCTTAGAAAAAAAAATCATCCCCAATTGCCTAATTAAAGAATCCCCGAATCGACGTGTGGCCCGTTGCATTTATGGATGCCGTGAGGCTATTTGTTTTTATTCCAATCTTTCTAACGATGTGTTAGCTATTCAAGCATGATAAAAGCCGAGCTTGTTCTGTAGCTGTAAACCAGTTGGCCAGTTCCACTCCTCAGAGACATGGCCTGAAGCTTGGCCTGTGAAGGCATTGTTTACAACACAGTTTATAACCTTTAAAAGCCTTCAAGGCTTCACCCCACGAACACTTGTTAAAGTAACACTTTATTAATACAGAACATCTCTTGAGCTTCAACACAAAACCTTGAATACTGCAACAGATGCAGGGTCTGGAGACTTTTGACAAACAGACGCTTCTTCAGTGGTCTTTAAACGCCTCTCCAACAATAACAAAGGAACGCTTTTACATTGGACCCCTGTTGAAGCTATATTCAGCTCTGTTTTTGCAAAGGTGCTTTTTTTAAGGTAAACATTTAGATTCTTGCTTTTGAACTGTACAGTGCACTTTAATTCTGAAACCCTACATTAGTGAAACCACCACACAAAGCAAAAAGCAGCTCCTCGCACCACAGCTACATTTCTGTCAGCAAAGACAGAAAACCACTGTCCCCAGTGGAGTCAACCCCATGAGAGGCACACCCTTCCACAGTCAGGCCACGGAAAAGAGAAACGATGTCTCTGGAACCCACTCGGACAAACCTTGACCTTGGCTTCTTATGATGCGTGAGCACCACTTTATGAGTTCAACACTGTTCAAACTTTCCAAACCAATTGTGTGAAAAGTTTGACTTTTTGCAACCAATAGTGTTTGAGGGATATCAGATTAGGTTTAACAATTCTAATCTCTCGTTTTCCAGCATTCAACAAAAGATGACAATCTTTTTTTGCCTCCTGTCATGATAGATGAACCAGTCATTGATCGGTTAGTCTATTGATCCTTTCAATTTATAGCTTAATCTCTTAATTAAATAAATGAGTGTGCCTGAGTTAATGATCTCAGATGGCATTTCTTGTCGTATTAATGGCACAAAAGTCCTAAATCACTTACATGTCTTAATGCTGACAAAATAAACTATTTTCCTTACAATGTGCACTTTTGTCTGAAACAGAGGATGTTGTTTGATGAATTTCCTCCTAAAAGGTCAAGTCAGCTCTAATTGGGCAGCTAGTTAGCAAAGCAAAAATGATTTGAAGACTATAAACAATGTATTTCATGCAGTTCAACTGCAGTGTTTTGTATGGGAGAGAATTTATTGTCACTATAACTTTGCAATTAAAAACAATTCGAACAAACACTGTGGTCCAGAGTTTAATCATAAAACAGACTATTTAATGCAAACATTGTGTGTATTGTAAGGCTTTGGTAATCACATGCCATGTCCTCTTAAGAAAGCGCATTAATCACAACTGCAGTGTTTGATATGGGGGAGTACCTATTGTCACTATAACTTTGCAATTAAAACTATTTCAACAAACACTGAAGACCAGAATTTAATTATAAAACAGGATATTTAATACAAATATATGAACTATAACACAGAGGTAATTAAATGCCATGTCCTCTCAAGAAGACACATGTCCAATGGGTCAAACTTGGGCAAGCATATCAAAATCAGCTTTGTTAATTATCTGATCCCACTGGGTTATGAAATTTACTGAAGATAATTGATTATTGGTGTCAATGTCTGACAGCCACCCTTTTTCTAAAATGATGTATTTTCTAATGGTAAGTGACTACATGAAAAGTAACCGCAAATTGAATGGAGTGAGGCAAAAAAGCGCCATAATCACATTGTAGGAGTTGTGCAGTACCCATTTGCCTTTACAATTGCCTTGAATCTGTGTCAAGCAGTTCAGAAGCATGGAAGCTTGAAAAACACTGACTGCTCAGAAGGCCATTTGAAGCTTGTTTTGAAAGCAGTTCAGTCCCCACACCATCGACCATGGAGATGTGATAATGACTTCAGAGCAGTAATAATAAGGTTCACACCCTGGCAAAAAAAAAGACTTTTGGTCTCTGCTGATAAATTCATCATTCACAACAACTGTATGATCAGCAACATCTTTTTTTTTTATAGAACTCGAGATTTAAAAATCATGGATCAATATAGGCAGGGTGTATATAAGTGATAGGTTGCTCTTTAGATTCATCCAACCCCATCCACTTTTTACAAAAAGTCTAAGATTTGTACGTGCACTTATGAAGTTGGTGCAATTTAAATTCCACTATTGCTAATATGTCTCTGCCAGCAGCATTTTATACTTTAACTTCCATATAAATAACATATTCTGGTAATTTGTACAACAATAACAATTATTTGTTGCTGTGATGCATTAGATAAGGTAATGGTGAGCGGATTTAGTTTCCTTTGGAGAGGTCGGGCAAGGCATTTCCTTGGTTTGCAATTAATTTGCTGAGATAAACTAAGTAGATGACTGCTGTAGCTGCAAATTTAGACCATTTTCTTATCTAAGTCTCGGGTATAAAGCAAGCAATAATGCTTCTTACATAAAAATCAACAAATTGCAATGTGTGTCTCTGTGTGGCAGAGATAATGTTTGTCAAGAGTATAGTGCGAACACTGGGTTGCTGAGATCCAGAGGGGTTTTTTAACGTGTTTGTAGACCTCCCAGTTTGGCTAAGGGGGAGTCGTGGCAGCCTCTCACTCCACTCCAGTAAAATCTCTGTCCAGTAATCAAAGATTACACTGCATTACATAGCTCACAAAACACATGGATAACAGAATGAATGATAAAACATTTAAAGAGGCTCTGCCTCCCTCATACAGAAATTGTTAATGTGTGCATGGATCCTTATGACATGGTGTTTGGAACTTTATTTTGGCTGTTTTGAGTGTCCATGCTCTCTCTGCCATTGTGTGTGTGCATACTTTTAGTTCTCCAGCTCCTCATCAAGACCAAAAACACTCATGTTGGTTTAATTGGTGATTCTAAATTGACTGTAGCTGCAAGTGTGCATGGTTGTTTGTCTCATTCGCCCCTGTGCTGCCCTGTGATGGACTGGTAAATTGTCCAGGGTGTACCTCAGCTCTTGCGCAGTGGCAACAGGTAAAAGCTCCGTGGCCCTGAATAGAATGAAGCAATTAATAAGTTATTTGAGGGGAATTTATATATTCTTCCAGTTCCCAAAATCAGATGCACTTGAACCTCACAAATCCTAACCTGAAAATATGTGTATAATTTCCAATGGTGATACATGGATATCTGCATGTGTCTCCATGAATAACGAGCTGCTACAAACGGAGGCTGATTCTTTTGAGAAATTGAACAAATACATGTATGACGGAAGACAAAAACAAAACAAAATTAAAGAGAATTAAAGAGAAATTCTTGTTCTGCAAAAAAAACAAAAAAACACCTTCACTCAGCTGAAAAACCTACTGTACAACTTGAGTGATGTGTAGATGATACATTTTTTAAAAACTCAAATGTTTGGTATCATTTCTGGGCATAACTGCGATGCCCTTGTGTGAGTATTTGATCAGTCATGATGCCCTTACAAAATTCCTGAGAAAATACTTGCATCCAAACATAACTACCCTAAATTACTGCTGCTTAAGGACTTTGAGGGATTGTATTGATCGGGCCCTATTTCTAAAGTGTTGTTATACAGAATCAAAGACAGAAGTGACATCCACTTCAAACTTCAAAATTATCACACAGTCACTCAACAATCAAGACCAAAGACAAGTGAACCAGTAAGGAAGTTAGAACCCAATCACAATCATTCTGGTTCCCTAGTATAGCTATCATCACGTGGAACAGCACTCAACACATCTTTTAGATTCAGAGAAAGTGGATAACTACTCCAGAAGATGTTTTCAAAAGGAAACGTTTGTGAAAGGAGACTCAAATTTGTCCTGCTTTCAAAACCAGGAGGTGATGTGAGTCAAGGGGGTATTTAAATTATGCTAGGTCTCATAGTTAAAATGATTTTAAAACTTAAAGTTAGTCTGCCCAAAAAAACAAGAAAGTCCTTATTCCTGATCATTAAGACCAGAAGTCTCCCTTTCTGGATAGTAGGCTCTGTGAACCATGTGTAAATGTTGGAACTGAGATGTTGACCCTCTATATTAATGCTCCCAAAGCATTAAACCACTGTGACTTAATGGGCCAATACGGTGCATTAAAAACCGCAAATGCACTGACCACAGCTGACCCGTTTGCTGGTGTGTGCACAAAGCACAATGCTGGAATGTATTACATTATCTGGGCAGTTAGTCATCATCACTTCACTTTACCGACACTGAGAAAAGAGTGCCACTTCAGCTAACAATGAAGCAAGACAGACTGAACAGAAGAGAAGGTATTTCAGAGAAGAGTGCTTGTGTCAGTGCTGGGTGTTTGTATTAAATATGAATATTTACATGCATATGGATCAGACGCTGTGACCTTGGTCCTAAGGTCAGTGTTACCCACAGGGTATCCCGTGTAATTATCTGACCGGGATCGCTGTACTGAAAACAGCTCAATGGCATTATTATGCCTTTCTGAGAGAAGACAGGATTTCATCGATTGCCATTGGTAGTCTCAGTCGACTAGGTTTCACTGCATTTCATTACAGCTTAGTTGTTCAATAGCTATGTAAGATAGAAGGTATATGGGCAATGAAATCTGAGGCATTATCTAAAAACTGCAGAACCATGTAGCCATCGGACAAAAAACAAGGAAGGCAGTAAAGAGGGGGGAGCTGCCTTCATCAGTAGATTAGTACAATCATGCCGGTCCATGACGACATCGGCATAGAAAATGTGAGCAGCATGTAGCGGCAGTAACTGCTCTGCTCCTCTGTCTACACAGGATTTTTCCAGCTAAGGTTTTTGCATTTGCAATGAATTGACTCAGAATTCAAAAGCTGCAAAAATCGAGAAAAATGTTTGTCACATTTAATACTGAGGAAAAATACCACCTAGTGTTGGCACTGTGTTGGTACTGTCATTTATTTTCAGTCTCAGATGTGCAATGGATAGACAACACCAAAAAAAGGTATGTCCACCTTGAACCACAATGAGGATAACACCTTTAAAAGGATAGAAGGGAAAGTACCTGTGTAGAGAGTGGCCTATATCACCCTTGATGACATTATCCTTGCAATAATTGCAAAATATACGTTATATTACGTTTATATATAAGTTTTTGTTCAGTTTCTTTAGAAGTCTGAGTCAGCACTTAGATCTGTCCAGCCTGCATCTGGACAGATGTCATCATACAACAGTTACAAATATTTTTTCTTCAATTTTAGATAATTCCCTCATATCACGAGTTGCTTAATTTATTATATTTAACTTTGGGCAACTATTCATATGTGGTAAAGACTTATGACCCCACTTCTCAGCAGACTTATGACCTCACCTTAATGGCTTTAGATCTAGAGTACTGAGGGGTTTCTCAGTGCAGTGTGTAGTTGGGTTAGATTTCTTGGGTCATCAATTCGGTTAAACAAGCTTGAAAATGTGAAAGACTGTTTATGTCTCGTGGCAACAGGGAAATGTTCACATGAAATGAGCTAAAAACATTCCCTAAATGCTCTGGAAGTCTTCCCTTGTGAACATTAAATGCATTTAGAGAGACTAAAGTGAATACAAAAAACGAAACAATTACGGAGGGGAATAAAAAAGTGCAATGAGCCGTGCCAGTGATTGCGCCCACCTGAGTGTGGTATGAGCGGGTGCTCTGTCTTGTGGCAGGGCGATTCAGGCAGCAGCACGGGACCTCTCCTACTGACCACACCTCCAAGGCGCAGGACCAGCATGCACTGCAGCAGCAGCAGTGCATGCTGGGTAATGGGACGTCCCATGAGGGCCTGTAGGCTTGGCTCGCTTCTCCTCAGGCCTCAGGGGCCAAGAGCATTGAAGAGACACACCTGGTGAGATAGTAAGAGAGAAGACAGATCCGGGTTTAAGAAAGCTTTATTACATGGAATCTTTATTCAGGCACTGAAAATCGTGATGGAGTGTTGCAACTCCATAACACCAAGGCTCACATAGGATTTACTTCAGCTGAGGGAAAGGAAATTGGAGCAAGGGAGATGGGTGTAAAGTAGAGTGAGAGGAAAAAAAGTCACAAGAGAAGTCCAGAGCAGCAGATTTGTGCGTGCTTCTTAGTGGCAAAGAGTGACCTTCCACCTCAAGTTCATGAATCAAGTCTGGTTTTCATTACCTCACCACCTAATCTGTGTCTAAGTGCGAGTGTGTTACCTTAAATATCTAAAATTATGTGCCCATTGTGGAAGCCTTTGTTCCCAGTGCTATTGTGCTTTGTTTTATAAAATAACACATTCCATGTGCATTTCAGTTTTAAGCATCTGTTTCTTTGTGTATGTGCATCTGACAGATATACGTGCAGTACAGAGCGTCAAAATTTTGGGCTGCTGTAAATCCAATGGGTTTTCATTCACAGGCCAAACCCCCAATGGCTGAATGCGAATGTTTAAAAGCGCTTACAGCATATTCCTGCAGCCTGGAAAATTCTGCGGCTGCGAGAAAAACAACTATGTTTGAACAGTAAAGTTGTTCTTGATTCTTTCTTTGGCTGAGCGAAATGATAAGCAATCTGGACAACCGACATCATTACTTTTAAATCACCTAAATTAAGAATGACTTATCACAGTGAGCTGTAGCAGCATAGGCTTCTCTGACTGTTCCCCACTGGAGAATCCTTATGTAAATGACTCGTATAATACACAGCAAAATGTAATCTGGGTCTGCTGAAACACCCCCATTTTATTTATTAGAAGTGAAATGGGGCTTTTATCTATTACCCAGTTTATGGAAAAATGTTTTGCAGTGCAAAAACAAAGCAATCCTTCTTGAGTGACAGAGTTGATTTAGTGGAAATGGTGTGGTCCAAATGAGCAGAAAAGGCTCATGTTGTATTTGTTGTGAAGGCAGCAAAATATGAGAAAATCTGCACACTGCAGAAAAAGAAAGCCTGATGTGAGTAAATAAATGAAGAGGTGGTGTGAAAATTTGCACTCCGAGGGCAAACCTTTTCTCCAAAACTATGGATCTTCCTTCAAGCTTGAAGTGGCTCTCGGTTTTAACACGAGAAACCTCTCAATTCCTGCCCTCCAATGAAAGCCATACGGGTTAAACTTTACTCCAGTTCTTTTCTAGTGCACAGAAACTTTGCCTTTCATGTCCATATGATCTTGGGGTTTGTATTGAATTGACTCAGAGTCCCTTGCATTTCTGTGAGGAAAAGGCAGTGCACATGTGTGGTTTGTCATCTCGAACAGATTAATGTAAAACACCCGTCACCTACAGCACAGAAAGCCAGTCACAGCTAATGCCTCATTCTGCTCCATTTCTCTTTTGTCTCGGCTCTACATATGCCAGCCTCTATACTCTTTTTATTTTACTTTAAGTCTTTTTACATGACATTTTTCTACATCTGCTGGTTGGCTTGACAGCCTTTAACCACGTCTTTCCTCTTCAGAAAGTCGTTTTACCTGTTGCTAGTGTGCTGGCAGGGACATTCTTTTAAGCATTTGTCATGGAGCCCTATAATCGTTAATGTCTGCTTTCACTTAGAGAAAAATATGTCACGATCTGCTGTGTGAGGTTTTTATGGGAAATGAGATTATGGTTGTTTTTAAAACGGTCTACTGTAAGTGTGTATGTGGTCGGAGATTAAAGATGGCTATAGTCTTCGCATGCATACTCACATGTTCCCAACACACTGAGTCACACAAAAGGTAGTGCTTACATGAGCAAAAGCTAAGGTCACTGGCTTTTCCCCCCTCCAGTGTCCATCTGGCATCATTTCCAGTCAATTTACACATGCAGACATAAGCAAACATGTCTGGAGCATATCTGGCTCCAATGATTTCTTTTATTTATGGACAATTTCTGGTGTTATTTCAAATGCAAGTGTGTTAAGCCTGAAAAGCCAATAATTCATTTGCCTTATTTGAGGAAATAAACACTTTAGTTCACTTTCTGCTATGGTCTCTATTTTGAAAAGAAGCTATAATGTTAGAGGACGGATAGCCAGATGTTTCTCCAGACAATCTAAATGAGGTGGTGAGAAGAGAGAGAAAGGTGGAGAGAGGAGTGGAAAACAGGTAAAAAGTATTCGGAAAAAGTATTCCGAGTCACTGGCTTCCTCCAGTAGCCAGTGATTCCGAATACTTTTTCAGACAATTCAAATACTAGTGTTTGAATCATGTAATCTTTTCATGTCAGTAATTTTTTGTTTTTCCAACAATAACCTCTTAATTTGAATCAAAACCAGATAATGTACAGTAACCATAACACGCAGAAAGACAGTGCTCCTCAAATCTACATCTGAAACTTTACTACACTTTCTTTACTTTCCACATCTGGATTTATATCACACCTCCATCTCATTGTTGGTATAAAACCCAACCCTGATGAAAACGGTATCACATGCAAAAACAATTAAGACCTCCACAAATCTAAAACACTACAACGTTTTGTGAGCCATAAATTTAAGAAGTGCTCCGTGGAGACCTTGGATATAAGCTGATTTATGCCCATGCATTTGCATCTTGCCTTTTAATGTAAGTGACACTGTACAGACGGCAATTATTTAGAATAAAATCATCTAACTTGTTATTATTCCCATACGGAGATTTCTAGTGAATCATCTCCTTTTTAACTCACCGCAAGCCACTGACTGGTCCTTGGGGAAAGAACTGGAAGTGCTTTCTGTGCTGTTTGGCGGTTTGACTCTAAATCATCTCATGGGGCATTAGTACAAACCTCCAACATCGCCACCTCCCTCCCACACATGGTCACATGTACAGTCAGGTGCACCTGCAGAACACAATCTAATATCTCCCAGGGACCCAGTGATGGATAACATCCCGCTACACTCAGAACATAGAGCAGAGGGAGCAACAGCCTCATAAGGTCTAAACATGGGATAAATGTTGTTGTCATATGAAATGCATGCTAAGAGTAGTATATACGGTCTGTGGTACGGAAGCCAGGATTGTGTCAAGCTAAAAGGTTCTTCCTCTGATTCTGAGAAAAGGAGTTTTTGTTTTTTGGGTTTTCTATGAATCTCCTAGCCTCCTCATCGCTCCGACACTAGACTGCTGATGTTGTTGATGCACCTCTCCGAGCTCTCAGAGCATAAGGTGGTAACACTGGCCTGATTTTTATTTTTTTTATTTGCCCCTGGTTAAAATTTGCAAGATACTTCCATGTTACCTTTTCTTGTTGGAGGTTGTTTAGCCTGTATGCAGCCAGAGGGGATGACAGCAGATGGACAAATCTGACCGGAGGTAAACAAAAAAAAAGAGCTCTACTACATCCATTGTATGATTTTATCTAATCTGTGTCTATATTGATGCAGCATGATCTGGAATCCACAGCAAACCACCTTTGGCAGAAGAAAGAAAATCAATCCATCCCACTTTATTAACAGCATCCGTCACCAAGTGACTGAGCCTTTGAACCACTGTTGCAATTATTGGGGTCATTCCATGTAAACTCAGCCAACACTTCAGTTTCATGATGTGAATATTCTTGGGTTTATGCTAATTTGCAAAATCCTAAAGATTTTTCAGAGTTGAAATATAGACTCTTAGTGATTCTTTGAAAGACTAACCACTTGTTTTTCTCCTTCTGCTGGAATAGGAGTTTGCAGTTTCAGCAGAACATTTTTTATTCTGATGCATTTTTGTCCTTGAAGATCAGTCAGTTTTTGAAAAATATTTCAACCCAATACTGAGAAAAAGCATTACCTGCTAAGGGATGGAAAGAATCCCAAACATGAGCATTAACATTGTCTGCGGTACCAAAACGTTTACAGTTATACAGAATCAGTTTCTGTTGTGGCATTACTCTTTAAAATCACAAGTTAAGCAAGCTAATGGCATCAGTTTCATCATCTGGCAGATCTCTGTCTACCGGTAATGACAAGCATCACAACAGATTCACTTTCTTTTCACAGTTTATGCCTTTGTTAAAAGGTAAATTTAACATTTAATATGATAGAGTGAAAACAATGGGTAATATTGATTAAACAAGCTAAATTCATCGATTTTATATTAAAGATGGGAATACTCAAGTGACACCAAAACAAGATGTCCATAACGGCTTTCAATAGATTCCCATTAAAAAGACACTGATCCTCTTAAAAAGGGCTTAGGATTAGTTGTTTCTGCTGATAATAGCATAAAACGTTGATTACTTTCTAAGAATGTACAATTTGTACTGATCATCAGAGGAAATGCATGGAAAGTTTCAAGCAGCTTCTATTAATGTGATGGTGCTATAACATTAAGAATGCAGTTTATACTTAACCACTATCTTTTTCTAACCTTCCTCCAGCAAATTTATTACAAAAGATCTAACTGGAAGAAAATTAAGTGTTTCTGCAAAGTATCAAAATAAAAAAATATATAATCAACTCTTGAAAAGATTCTGACTAAAACATGTTAATTAAGTGGCTAAGACCTTATTTTTTATCCGGAGCAATTGGAAGACATTTTTCTCTTTGTCAAGCTTTTAAAAAAAGTTACCAAGTTAGAATGGGAAAAAAAATGCTAAAACAAGTTATCTTATAATTTGGTGATCTGGTGTCATTAGCTAAATTTGAAATACAGTAGATTTTAGGGATCAAGAATACAGATTTTAGCCAAGTGTAGTTGCAGACATGACTCTCCTGTTATTTTCTTGTTCGCTGCTTTTCCAAAAATACCAAAATGTCAACACCCAAGTGCCTGAGAAAATGTTTAAAAGAGGCAATGACTTCATTTATTTTTTATACAATGTATATGGACAAAAAATACCCAATGTAAAATAAACTACTGTAATTTGGTTGTTAGAGCAAGGAAAAGATTTACAAAAGTGAGTTGGTGGTGAGTGTAAAAACAAATATGTAATCTGTCACCATGCAACAAGTGAGGCTGCTTAGATTTCTGGGAAGTCACCACAACGTCTCATGCATAAGAGGATAATGGCTACAATCCTGCACAGTGCCAAAACAAAAACTTTACTCCTCTACGATTTAAAAATGACCACATTATCAGGGCAAGAGGATAGTTAGATTCCTGTGTCTGCATTTGGATGCACAACCCTCACAAAAACACTGAGAAACTGCCCAATTTTCAAGGTTTTCCTTTGAAAACCACATCATGCTTAACATTAGCATAAAAAAGCTACAAAAAATGTTCAGATGGGAACCAGATTGATATTTTTGATGAATAATGTTTTGGGGTAAATAATCAGACATTTTGAGATAAAAAATTAAAAAAACTCATCTGCATGTTTCTCATGTTTAGGAGACAGACCTTGAGCCAGCAGACAGCAAGTTTTCCTTGCGTAGTTTTTTACTCACTATATAAAAGGTGATCTATTATTAAACCTTGCTTGGATTAAACAGCAATTCTTTTTAATGAGTGTGTCCAGATACTGTATTTTTAAAGGTCTGGAGCTGAAGCTCATATGCATTTATGAAACCAACTTTTGTACACTGCGTATAACTTGATGGCCTTTTGGATGCTTGTGTACAGTAGATGCCTTGCAGAAAAATTGTAGACGCAAATGATGACAAATTAATTTGCAAGTAGACAATACAATACGTGCACAAATACACACACACACACAAAGATGGGCAGGATGAGCTGAGGTGTCAGCTAACTAATCAATTGAATTCTTCCTGCAACGAGTGGATAGAGGATCATATCAACACCGCTATTGATTTTGTCTGAGAGGGCCTTTGTGGTGGTTAAATTGCACTATACATAATGAATAGGCTCCCAAATAAATGCTGGCTTTGTATTCGTCAACTTGACACATGGACGGAACACACACATCACACACACTCTGGTAGGCTCACATGCTACAAACACATTTGTCAGATTTGAGTGGTGCAGTGATGATCCATCTGTCCAAACACAGTCAGAAGAGTGTGAGATCGGGGGTCACACCACAGTGCTGATAGATGCTTCTCCATCTCACTGCTCTTCTTTATGGCCAGGCACACACACGCACACAAACACACCCGCACGCACACACACACACTCCAACCGGACTTTGCCTTAGCCCAGAGCACACAAAGACACTATCGGGCTGCACGTTAAAGCTCTTATGTTTTTGCTTATTTGTGTGTTTGGATGCAATTGATTCGTTGTCTGCCCATTTATCACTCAGTCTTTCAGGTGGACTCTTGCCAGTTTTTGTTGATTGGTCCAAGTCTTTGTCTGGCAGTTGCTCTATGTCAGTTTGACTTGTTATTTTTAGACCAGAGCACATGGAGAAACGGCAGAGATGTTTGTGTTATATATGCTGTCAGTCTGAAAAGGACAGGGGATTGATTTCTGAATGTCACACTGACTGATCAGGTTGTTGTTGAATTTAACTATTGTTTAGTAGAAGAATTAAATCATGATTGTCTGACTCACTAAAGACCAAAGCCAAATGAGTGATTTTCCCAAGCGTGAAACAGGGATGACATCTAAGTGACTTTAAGCCTAGCAGGCAGACTAAGACATAAAATGACAAATAGAGAAAAGAGGTAACTGACTGACAAAAGCTCCTGAGGTTCCTGACCAAGCGACTGAATGCTTTATAAGACACAGCATGATTGTGTTTTTCTTTACTGCCGGTGTTCTATGTATGTGGGGAGATTTTCCATTCTGATAATGCTAACTGTCCCTTTTCCCCCTCTGCATCTGTCTTCCATTGACCTTTTCCCTCTGTGTTCTGCTTGCAGTGCACCTCCCTTTGCCTGGTGTGTCACAGGCTCAGTAAGGGATAAACGAGGAAATGATGGAGTGATGATTTCTCCATCAAAAGGCTCATCGTTGCACAGCTGGTCCATTTCCGTTTGGTGACCCAAGATCGCATGGGGGAGGGGACACGGATTAATTCCATGGGAAGAAATGTTTGTGTCACTTAAAGTTGGGCAGAAAAGTGCACTTGGATCAGATGCCTTGCTTGTTTTTAAGCCTTATCTGGAGTGCACAGCATGGACTTTTGGGAAAAAATCAAACGGTCACATATACAGTTACTCTTCTCCACTCTCAGTTTCTTACACACATACACACACGCACACACACTCACACACACACACCCACACACATAAACCGCTGAACAAATATCTTCCCCAGATTCCTCCAGAATGCATTTCACACTCCACCTTCCTCATTCTCGGCTGAATTTTCTTTACAAATGGATTGGGCAAGTTTCAATGCTTCTGTGTGAGAAGATGTAGTCCCACATTGGAGAATGTGGATGCATGGCGTGTTTTATATAAAATGTATTAAACATTACTTTTGCAGTTTTTACTGATGTTCAGTAAAAGTGGTGATATTTTCCATATTGCCATATTTAAAATGAATTTGTATGACTGTGATGAAAAAGAATCCTTTACCTTTAGGATACGGACAAGCAAGCTTTCCACCTGACAGCAGCGGGATGTGCCTGTATCCGTTTGAAAATTCATTGCATATTCCTCGTGTAATATCGTATCCTTACCCATAGATAATCTGACTCTGGGGGCAAATTTCATTCCGTTCCGCAAACAGCTATAAATTGGATATGACATTAGTATGAGCAAATGGTGAATCTGTATTTCCTTGTTGGAATGGCGATTCCAATCACTTGTTGGGTTTGGGACCTCTGCATGCAATAAAAAAAATAACTTCACAAACCTCCATTTATTTACACCTCGCAAAAAATGGAGGGAAAGGAAAAGGTTCATAAAATCCAGGTCCTGGGGATGGGAAGAAAAAGTTAGTGTATCTGGTGGAGAAATGGTACTTTTCAGATTTTCTTCTTTGTTAAAGTTTGTTGCACGGACTTTTGCTGAAACTTTCCCAGCAGCTCCTCTTAGGGTCAATTTAAGATAATGTCACCCTTTCCTGCTCCTGAGTAACGGTTGCACGACTTGGCTTCTGGAATATTTTTTCTTTTTTCCTGTTACAATCTAAGAAAAACAATGAATGAAACCCTCCAAAGGCTGTGTGTACCGTATTGTTGAAAGGTTTTTTTTTTTGACTGGCCTTGATGACAAGCCTGACCACAACCACAGCTCTGGTCCAGATAAATCTGGGACGTACATCACACACATCTGCACACACTCAGTGAGCCACAGAAACACACGTACACACACACACACACACACACACACACACACACAGACTCGCCAATCTTGCTCAAAAACACACCCAGCAATTTTAACTGAGTCCCACCCTGAATCTCCTGAGGTTTCCAAATCCTGCTGTTATTTTTACTCAGCTCACTCACACTCCAACACTCAAGTAGATGATTTATCACATTCCTGAATACAGCCTGTATCCTTGTATCTGCCAAAAAAAAAACATAAAAAGCCAACTCTATGTCCACAGCTTTCAATATGTGGCAGTGAAAGTGACATCAACCTTAAAAAAAAGAGAGCACACACTTGTGAAAAGCTCTTACAGAACACTACACAACAATTACCAGTGCAGCTTGGGCCTTTGTTGATTTTGCTGCCTTCGTGATTGCAAGAGGACCTCCAACATGACCTCTGCTTCAAAAACATTACATAAGATCCAGTTGGGTAGACCTTGGAGTTAAGAGCTAAAGTTATTTACTTCCACATTTAGGTCAAGGTGAGGCAGAGACTGAACTTACTCTGCTGGCATTCTAGTTCTGTATTTATGTTGTGTCTGCTGTGTAATCTTTTAATTTCTGTTCAGTTAAAAGATATGAGTATATCAAAGTTACAGATATACACCACATTCAGCTCAATGCGCAAGATATACTCTCCCTTTCAGCACCAATTTCCTCAGTCAACAACTTGAACCTGTTGGAATCACTAGAGCATAGGCCATGTTTCAGCGAAACAAGTGAAAGTTAAAAAAAAGTAAAAATCCTGTTTCTGACCCTGGCACTGATCGACTGTGGTGGCAGTGGCTCTGACATATTGTTTGGACCCCGAGGCAACTTTGTGAGCAGCTCAAAGTGTCAAGAAAATGCTGTTCACAGGGACCAAGTTGTCACAGACACATTACACAGCTTGAGCCCTCAAATCTCCGAGAAAAAACCCAGGGTTTGTCAACTCAGTCGGATCAAATTCAGTTGGTGGTGAATATATGTGAAAGCCCATGCTAAAAACCACTTACTGATTTTAATTGTGGAACAACTGCACTCACAAGCACACACCTCAGCGTAAAAGCTACCCGCCTGTGCATTTTTGATGATTCTGTGCATTTCACAGCGTTCGTTCTCTGTACAAATTATCAGCAATGTATTAGCTCCAGATCCAGGTATGAGGAGCCATGCTGTCTGGTGACTGATGGAGGAAGCTGTTGCAGACATGACACCCTCAGACTTCCGTACAAATATATAACCATACATACAGGAAATGAAAAAACAGTGAAAATGCACATTCACCTGGCACTGCAGTGATAAGCTGCGTAAAGCCCTTCTCTGAGGAATGGTGACTTTTTAAAGCTTTAATTACATGCTTGGCTAACGGGTAGTCGGCTGTCTCACTGGGCGCAAAATTATACTATCACTGTCTACAGCTGTGAACACATACAAAGTGTAAAACTGACTGCATTCATACAAACCCACCGGCCCTGTGAACCTCTGAATTGTAGAAGCAATGTGTGGGCACTCACCGCTCTGCCAGTATGGAGGGTAACTACTAACAGCAAGTCCAACCTATTGATCTAAGCCCCCAAAGGTCACAGAAATGCTACCCTGACGCATAACCAGACTATAGATGAAAAAGAAAATTACAGTCATTCAAGGGTAAATTCCTCTCATTCAGCTGAGAATATGAAATCACTCAGAGCAGACTTTTTCCCCACTTCTTTTTTTTTGTTCTGCAAAGGAGGCACCAGTTTCAAATCACCCAATAACTAATGTTGCAATCAATCATCAGCCTTAGTGATGACAAAGTATCACTTTGGAAGGGGGGGGGATATTTTCCATATTTTCCAGACACGGTTGGGACTCTCATATTCAGAGATTTTTACAGTTGGAGATTCTCAAGCAGAGGAGGAAGGTAAAACATTAGCCTCATATCGCATTCAAACACAATTTTCAGCACTTAATCTTATTATTAGGGTCAGGATTAATATTGGAATTTACTCATATACGTAATTTCACATAATTATTGAAGGTACAAAAAAATCTATATTTGTTAGTCAACAAAGATTAAAAACCTTCTTAATCTAATTTATTTAGACTAACACATTGATCGGGCGGCTAAAACATTATTATAAAGGAACACTGTGTTATCCTCTTTCCACTCTAATCGCTGTGTCCTTGAAAGGCCTTTCAACCTTTACAAGGTTTCATTTATACGTTTTCATTTTTCAACTATTTAACTTGCATAATTTCAGATGATCATGGGCAGAGCTCAGATTAATTCTTCCCTGTAAAAAGAGAAAAAGTAGTTTTTCAACAAATGTTCAAGGCTCTGAATTGACAGATTTACTTTCTCGACTGAAAGAAAATGTTATTACCTTTGTCAGATATCAATACAAATCTAGTATAATGGGTTTACATCACATCACCTGAATTATTTACTCTACCAACAGCAGCTAGCAAAAATGTTGCTGTGTTACAATTGATTTGACTTTATGTTGAACATGTGAATAACAAATGGCATTTTTTTTCCGTGAAACTACTTTTTGATGTTATATATCTGCAATAACGCATTCATTACAAACACAAAATAAAGAATACACAATATGTATTGCATCAATTACACTAAAAAAGAATCCCGTCTTGATTTTTTTTAAAAATGCTATAGTGCTTCTAATGGCCGGGAAGTGTGGGGCTACTATGGTTGCAAAGAGAAATAAAAAACACACACAATTGGTGATGAATCTATGGCAAGTTCATCCTATAAAAGATTTTGTGTCACAATGCCTTGTCTGGGATTTGATTCAAGGTGTATAAACCTCTTTTTCAGAAGTGCTCTCCTGTTACAACTGTCCTGTTACAACTAACAACCTTTAGAAAAAAATGTACACTTATTGATATATCTCTGTGATCAAGAAAGACCCATAAAATGTCTAGAACTAATTAACCTAACGATGTCTTCCGTGTTTAGCCTTATAATGGGATCGGCAACATTTGTTGAGTTCTAACTTTTGACCTTTCACTCTTTTCCATTTTATACTAAATGCTGTTTGGTATTCAATTAGTGGATCTAATGTAATACAGTTGGCCACTTTTTGAAATTCTACAAGTCTATCCACACTTCCAAGACAATTAACGGTAGATCTTACATTCTGACGCTGATCTTTTACTGACAAAAGTTCCCATTGTTCAAACCAAATGGGAGGCAAGGGGGCAGGAAGGAATGTACAACAATCAATCTTACCACATGTTACTTGCAATCAACACATCCAAGATAACAAGCCTAACAGGCTGCCAACTCCTAAGGCATGGTAATTATATGCCTGAAAAACAACAACAGCCACCTCTTTGGCAAAGACACACAGACGCACACACATTAGATACACACATTCTGCCAACACACGTAAGGGACACTGAGATGGGGAAGGAGCCATAAGGATGCTGCCTTGAGATGAGTCGTATTTTTGTATCTTAAGAAATGTGTCAGGAGTGATAGTAAATTAGCTCTTGGTTCCACTGGAACCAATTAATTAGCCGGGTGTGTGCACATGATTGCGTCTTTGTGTGTCTGGTTTCTGTCCCATTAACATTACATATAGGCACGGTAGCTGAAAGTTGGAGAACTGATGAAAAGAGGAGATAGGTTAAGGAATCTGGTTGGAAGGCAGCAGGTTGATAATGGAGAGGACGCAACCAATGTGGTCTTTGTGTGTTTATGAATATGCATGTGTGTACCTGCTGAAGCTTCTGCCTTCCTGAGCTTGTATCCCAAGGGTAAACTGGAATAACAGAGAAACAGAGAATGAGCCGGACGCTGCAGGCACTAATGCGATCTTGTCTCTGTTACCTCTCTCCCTCACACTCTCCTCTCCATATATCTTTCTTTTTCTCTCTGCATGCCACTGAGGTGGCTGAAGGATTGTATTTCACCAAGAGCTGAATGGAGTAGTCTACTTTGGAAATCTACTCAAAAATAGAGACACCCTAGACTTGTAGTCAATTTCAGAACAAACCTGCACATTGTAGCTCCAGGAAACGTATAACTCATAACTAGCTTGCTATCAAGATTTGCTCTTAGAGACTTTTTTGAGTCATAAAAAGAGTGTTAAATAAGCTTATTTACCGTAAATATATCAATTACAGTAGTGGGTCTTCAGGGAACCTATTTGAACTATTTGAAGTCAAATGAGCTTCCTGGGGTCACGGAATGCACATGCTAAAAACTGCTGGTTTTTAATAAGCGTATTTGCATCTTGTGAAGAAACGGGTGAGTAAATCAAATGATCTGCGCTGTGTATTTAAAATTCAACACATTAAAGAGGATAACTTTATACATCAGGGCTTGGTGATTAGGATTATGCAGGGAGACAGTAATTGCATTTCATTCTGTGTGCACTAAAGGGCCAAGCGTTTTTTTTCTTTTAGTTTTTTCCTTTGTATTTTAAAGAACAGCACAACATACAAGACATGCAACATGCTATTGAAGAAGAACAAAAAACAGAAGTGAAGAGGTAACAGCTGCTGATATTAATAGAGGGGGAGCAATCCAGCATTACGTGTCCTTACCATGACAAGCGAGGGGCACATTTTCTCTTGGAGAGAAAAAAAAAGCAGTATAGCCCCTACATTTCTTTACTTAACCTATTAAAATACGAGGCAGATCACATGTGTTAAATAAAACTTACATTTATCTCTGCTCATCACTTGTGTTTATTGTCTTGTTAAAACACACTTTAACCTTAATGAAATCCTCCATTGTGCTGCGTAGAAATTCACCAATCACCATCTATTAATAAAGTACAGAAGGTGAATCTCTGCAGTGTAAAAGATCACAAGACCACACATGACATCAGTATCTAACCCACATCAGCATCTGTCTTATCTACGTGGTTAGGTTCAAAGTCTTAATGACCATGTTGTCCTTCACTGTGCGCACATAAAGCATTGTCACAAAGCCTTTTTGGAAGTAAATACCTCTGCAAATACCATTTAGAAGGCCACCAGAAAGAGTAGATCGGGGCAAAAAATGATAGGAAGCAATGAAAAAAATTTATTCTGATTAAATTAGTTTCTGAATTACTAATTTGATGACTGACCAAGGTACTATCGAAAGAACATCTGTTATTCTGAAACCCACTCCTTTCACAGCATTTTGTATTTAATGACAAGGAGAGAAGAGCATAGCAGCTTGAAGGAAATCATTTAACTTTTTTTAATTTAAGGTTTCAGCTAATATTCGGTGGGTTCCATCACTGATACAGATACTGTGGCTTGTCACCTGCGCTCAAGTAGCGCTCAGTGAAGTTTTCCGACACTGATCTGTGGCATTCTGCCCCCTTTAAATGCACAAAGCTCCAGACAGAAAGGGTGAGCTGCACAATTAATCCGGTGCGCAGCGGAACTGCTAAATCATAAACATGTCACACAAGACATACAGATGGGCGGACGAGGCACAGAAAAGATCCCAGAGTCTTCAGAACACACAGGCCCAACAAAGAGGCTGGCTTGGTTAATTTCCTGTCTGATTGGACTTGACCTTAGAATGGTCCTTGTTCAGCTAAATGCAGTAGATCTACAAAAAACACAGACGTTACCTCTCACTGAACACACTGTGGAGTAAATACATTTTAATGTGCAGGTAATGGTAAGCTTTTAAAAATGGAACGGGGACTGCTGACAGTGCTGTTTATCAGTGGGATTATATTACACGAGATGGGCGCCATACATCTTGTTAATGGCTAATTTGAAGTGAATATAGTGAAAGAAAAAGAAAAAAAATCACTATAGTGGAAGCATTAATGTACTTTGGTCATTTCAGCTCTTCAGGAAACATAAAAACACAATGCTACATGCTGGTGAGTTAAACGAATGGCTGTAGAAATTTAATTAGGCTGAAGAATGCACTGAGGGCCCGACGCTGTGAAGGTGAAGGTGTTTAATGCCTATAATCTGTTTGCTGCTCTGGTCTCAATTCATTCGATATAGAGAAGACATCCTTTGGCATACGTCAAACTGATTCATTTCCGTTTGTTTTGCTGTATTCACAAAAAAAGAATTTAATAAAAGCAATGCAATTACTGTTCTTCCATTTAAGGGGCAATGAGAGGGATAAAACTCAAAAGAGGGTTTGAAATGCATTGACACAGTCACATGTACTGACTCACATTCACATGTCAATGCTTCGGGTCCCGTTGAAGTTTGGCCTTGCTTAGAATTCTTTGAGGATGGGTCAGGCTCGTGTTTCCACCATTTGTTTTCCAAAGGTCTCAGCAGAAGTCATCCTTTAGTGTGGGTGTTTGCAATCGAGACAGGTTTAGTGTGATGCCTCTGCCCTCAGGTTAAAATCTGACAGAACATCAGGGCCATGCAGTTTCTAATGATTCGGGTGATTTCCATGTGGCTGCATTATGCAGGTTTAAAATTCATGAGCACTGCTACTGACTTGATGCCATGTACAAGCAGATATGCTGAGTTTACACACCAGAGTCATTATCAGCAGAAAACGAGGTCTTATTAAATGGAAGCAACAGTGGAAACAAACATCAAAACTGGCCAACATTGTGTATCACACAACATAGATGGAAGCTCTGTGGTGTCCGGTAGCAAGTAAGAAGTAAGAAAAACTTCAATGTCACTAAAGCTAAACAACATTTACACTAATTTTTGTTTTTTTACAGGACAAATATGAACTACTGCTTACATTGCATTGTGTAACGTATAATATGATGAGAAAACAAGCTGTTTTAGTATAGTGTTTCCTTGTACTGTTGACCATTCAATACAATTCTCTTCAACAAGCATCTATATACACCAACACTCAGGCAGAGCTTTTTGAAAGGGAACTGTCACATAAGCTATGCATAGGCTCTGTAATACATATATATGGTGTTTAGTTTCTGCCGAAAGAGTACAAAAAATCAAATAAAATCTGTCATACAATCCGAAAGATCTGTCTCTTTTTAGCAGAGAAATTAGAAGTTGCTTAAAAAATTCAACTCCCTCATGAGTACAGGCAAGGCACTCACAGTTGGGTTAATCAAGATACAATCTCACAATATTCAAACTGAATGAGAAATGAGATAACTGAAGCCTGTCGGTAAGCAACACAAAGGGTTTGTAAAACGAGACAAAAGAGTTGAGTCTTCACCATTGATGAGGCGGGAAGCAAAAGTCAAACTAACAAGATGATGGATGTTAATCACTTTATCCTCCAGTGGATTTAATGGTGCAGTTGTATAACAGGGTATATATATTGCTGCCACCATGACATCTTAAAGCTGATGACTTATTTCTTATGAATTCAAATCATGCTCTCATAACTCCTTCCCATATTTCATACTACAAAAAGGTGACACACAGGGCATGTGAAAACTAATTTTGATCTAAAACTGGACAAAGAGGATGTTCCTTTTTTCTCATTTGCCTAAATTAGATACAAACGACAAACGTTATGCTGAAAACATGTGTGATTTAATATTGCTGACATTGATAAACAGCTTCTGGTATTGACAAAGTGTTGTACGCAACAGCTCATTTACAGCATGCGATGTAGATATCAGTGCTTTAGCCAACAAAACAACAAGGTTCTTTACAGACACTCAATACCATGACAACACCCAACCTCCTTGTAGCAAGAAAAAGCAAAAAAAAAAAAAAATCTGACGTTTCATGTGAACATTTGAGAATGTCACTGGCAGACAGATAATTGCGAGTCTTCGGGGCACCATGTCACTTTGCCCCCAAAACACTGACAACACATAATGAGTTCCTTCTAATTGACCCAAATGAGCCGTGTAGCAGACAGAAATCACTTTGATGGTGTGTCATCACTTTCCTTTCTAAAAAAAAAAAACCCAAAAAGATTAAATGCTGCAGTGAGTAAAGATACACATCCTGTCTGCTTGTCTGAGTATAAAAGAATTGTATGCTTGATCATAAATACCATCTGTCGGGACAAATCACACATCAAACAGACTTATGAAACTGTAAATTGCTACATATCACAGATTTGGGGTGTCTAATATTTATCATCGAGGCACAACAAGAAAGATGCAATTAACGCAAACTCTTCCCCTCTGCCTGTGAGGAGGTGGGGAGACGGTCCATAATTGTTATAAGAATGAATGTGTCTGCAGAAGTCCAGGTGTTCATGTGCGTAATGAATGTTGGGAGTTTGAGGGAGTTTTGTGGTGGTAAATTCCAGTTTTCCAGAATAACAGTGACACGTTTTTTTCTATTTGGGCCAGAATTAACTCTCAACCTTCATAGCCGGGGGCTTCTTTCCAAACTTGACCGGGCAGGTGTGGGGCAGGAGCTTTGAGTTCTCCCCTTGCTGAAATTACGGCTTGTACAAGGACAAGCTGGTACAAACACTCAGGTTTACACCAAGTGGAAAACACACAGGCAACCTTTGTATTTCTTTACAACTTATACCCTTTCTATCTTTTTATACGTACATGCTACCACAACTCCTCCCAAAGTGAAACCCTGGAGCAAAAAAAAAACAATACCGTCTAGTCAGCAGCAACAGCTACATCAATTTCCGTGACAGATGATGGAAGACACAAGAAGGCATGGCGTGCATCTATGGTTGTGACAGGTCTAATTTGGGCGCACAGCTAAATATACAGTACAGTGCAACACTGCCCCTCTGAACCGTGCACAGTTTCATGATGCCTTTGATGGCTCAACATCAAAGCCGAATCTCATCGCTTTTAACTCTAATATATTAATTCACTTTCTATGTTTAGGTTCTGCCTCATATTTGCTGTGGAGATGGGGAAAAAATACATATTCATGGGCCTTGTGCACTCGTGTGCGCACTCTACAACATGATTTTGGTTGACTGACCTATATTTTCCCAAAATTATGGCATGTATTAATTTGGACAAACCTTCCTGTGTGATTATGATAATTACAGATTGTGGTCCTGGTTAATACCCCCTCGCCGCCCTGAATCCCCAGGAGTCAGCAGCGAGGGCTGTGAGTATATTTAATGTGTGGTCTCCACTGCTGTTGACACACCAACCCTTGGGGTCCTTCTGAGCTTGACTGCAGGACCTAAACAGATGTTTCAGCCTGTATATGTTTGTGTGTGTGATTTCCATCCCACCTGAGACCCTGTGTGTGCAGCTGTCTACCTGACCCAAATGTATCCATTACTGCTGAGACGGCCCTTTGTCAGCGTGTACCTGACCCAATTAGGTGAGTCTATGTGTACCTGTGAGCCTTCCTGTTCATCTTTGAGTTTGATATTGTTAGTACACCTTTTGTTTAGATTTGCCGGTTAAAAGTAGGTGCTGATCCCTGTTTTCTATTCTTGTTTTATGAAAATATTTGGTTATCTGATGGATGATCAGTTACAGAGTAGAATTAGCTCGTATTTTAACTAGTACGCGTAACCTGATCATACTGTATATTCAGCGTTCATATTACTACCAAACACATTTGAATGCCTTCTTATAACTTTGCTTGCGCATAATTATGAAGCTATCAATCCTTTGACACATTTGTGCATATCTTGATACAAACTGTATGTTTCTGGGTATGTTTATCATGATTTTTCCTGGTTTCTCTTCAAATCCATAATTAAATCCTGGCTGATTCTATAGATGTTGGTTTTGGATCAAGCGTTCGGTATCATGCTTAACAGATTTTCAAGTGCAACACAAAAAAAACTACACTTAACAAAAATATTAAACATTCACAGAGGGGTGAAACACAAATCCATATAATCTGCAGACATAAATCTTGTGTAGTCTGTGGATTATTTTCTTCTGGCTGGGTGCTGTTTATCTTGCAAACACCCAGATTCTGATGAGATAGATAAGATGGTGTGAGATAATGCAAGACCATGCAAGAAATCAAAGATCGGGATTTGACTAAGAATCAGCAAACATGTTATGGCCACCTGGACGCTACTTGGACTGATATCACAACACTGATGAGTAATCAGAGCATTTTACCGTCTTATTTACTCTTTTCTCTGACCTGTTTGTATAAGTTCAAATTTTGACTCTACAGACTTGCACTTATCATGATTATCATTGCTGTTATACTTACTTATTATAACTTGTTATTGCATTGTCTGACTACGTTATCTAATTGATTAATTGCATGTTTCAAAGCAGATAGAGTGATGTTTCTATGTTTACATTTAATTGACAAAGAAACCTGACAGACTCTGAACTTTTTTCTGTTTTTGCTTTGAGAACCAGTCCGAAATCCGACAGGTTTGTAGCATGATTTTTTTTTTTTTAGCATATCAAACACTGAGGCTGCCAGGAGACCAAGTATTTATTTCTATGTATCATTTTATCTTGTGTTTTATCTCCAGACATTGTGAAATATAAAAGCTATCCTCATGTCCATCATGTAGCCGCTTGTTAAACTGTGTAAGCCGTGATCATGCCTCCTATTTTGAATCTAAACCTCAGCCTGTACATATACTTAATGCAAAGGAAGTTATACGGTGGAGAAGAAAAAGGAAAAGGTTGGTGGAAAAAAAGTAGGAGTTAACTGTAAAATTGACAGCTCAGGCCAACAGTGTCCATGTATGCACCACCTTACTGCATCCACCAGTGAGCTTCAGTTGAACATGGGCAATTGTCCATAAGAATGAATATATCTCTGTGCCTGTCTGTTAGTCAGTAATTTACTGCAGGTACTGAGCTGCTCAGCTGTCTCAAAGACAAAGTAACAGCCTTCAGTCTCACGTTGAGCTGCTCTTTAAAGGAAATGAGTAAAAGATGGTGCAAGAAAGTCAGGTTTAGCATCACTGGAAAAAGGCCAGTAATAATGAGAGAAATTGAGGAACAAAGAAATGGACGAAGTGGAGGGGAGGATGATAGGAAGAGGTTGGGAGAGGTGAAATTGAGGCATGGGGCAAGGATAGAGGAGGTTGGACTTAAAAGGAGAAGGGTGTTAAAAAGGTTAGACAGGAACAAAAGGAGCAATGAGTAAGGTGGAGAATGGAGAGGATTACGAGAACATGGAGTTTGGATGGAAAGGGAAAAAAGCTTAAGAGCACTTCAGAGTAAGGAAGGAAGGATTGGAGTTGAGGGGTGGCTTGGCTACAAAAAACTGCTGGGATCTCCATAAATAACACGGCACATGCCATAAAACTGGAGTTCCTCACATGTCTGCAGCACAGTGTGTGTTTGTGTGTGTGTGTGAGTGTGTGTGTCATGTGTCAGGAAAGTGGTCCCACAGAGGTAATTGAATCAGGACATGAAAACAACAGGAGGACAGACTCAGGGCAAGGTGGTTAGGCACAGCTGGAAAAGCAACAGTTCCCCAACTTTTACAGAAAAATGAAAGGAAACACCAGGGGAAACAGTGGTGCTGCGAGTATCTGAGACTGCAGTGTCCAGAGAGCTGACTCTGCAGGGCCTTTCATAAGGCCAACAGCTCCAGGTGGAACACAAAGCAGGTCTGTTTAACATCAAAATTCACCATGCAGTTTTCCTTTTTAGTCCACCTCCACCCCAAACGTCTATGTTATCAGTTTTCTTTTTACTGTGCTTGTTTGTTTTTTGGTTTTATTCTATATAAACCACTGTCATGACTGTAATCATCCACCATTATGTGAAATGATGGCTGAAAAATGATTCAAACCCAACTTCTCGCAAATGAAGTTCAATTTGATCAAAAAGGAATAGCCTCAAAATCTAGTCTTATTTTGATAGGCTCCAAAAAAAAATTGTCACAGGACAAGACGCTGAAATTGACTTAGTGGAAACTTAAAACGCCCTGTCTGTGCTGTGCAATCAACTAAGCTCATCCAGCAAACTACAGCAATTGTAAAGGGGAAATTGCCTGTAAAAAACTTCTCTTCTACCTTGTCCTCTACACAGGAGAATCTGAAGGGAAGGCTCATTCGAGAAGCAGCATGTAAATAAAGCTAAATAACGTGTAAACGAGTCCAGCAGGGAGAGTTAAAGAAAAACAGAGTGGATGAGTGGTCTCTACAGCTGCCCAAGACTGTTAATGTCTGCACTTTTTCTATTAGACACGACCCCATGGCTGCCTCCAACAATTATGTTATCCTTCTGGGTCTGTGAGAGTGGGTGTCAGCGTTGTGAGACTGCGTCTGGAGGTGATAAAACAGTGGAGAGCACATAAATAATGACTTAATGATCCCCTCCACCCATCGCCATAATGATGACTTTGGAGTTTTCGACCCAGGACGCCGATGGGGGTGGGCGGGATAAATCACATGTGGCCTCCAGGTGTGCTTGACTCCAACAATGCACCTTCTTAACCTAATTCACCGGCGCCATGTCTACATTTTGTCCATCTTCTGTTCTCCCTGGAAGGCTTTGCTGTGTATCCAGCTCCAGCTTCTGGCTTTCCTGCATGAGCATGCACGCCTTTGCAAGGCCAAATATAAATCTCATGCTAAAGCTTTCAATTTTCAAGCAAATAATACAGCTGGGTAATCTGCATTCATCATGCCGTCAAGTTACATTCCTTTATATGGAGAGAGCGTACGCAGTGTGTGTGTGGATGCCTGAGTGACAGATTTCATGGAGGCTGACACCGTATCAGATGTGCAGCTAAATTACAGTCCAGGCGCTGTGGCAGATATAGAAATCTGAAGTGTTTGTTTAGGCGCATTGTGACGCCAATCCTTAACAACAATCACAGTAAATTATACGGCTGTACACTGCAATTAACATCTCTTACCTTTTCCCTTGTAATCGTGTACTCCGGCTAAATATAGTCATGTTGGAGGCATTTCAGCATTTTGTGCTGAAGGTTTCTTTTTTATCATTATTATTTAGCCAACGCTTAATTAGCTTTCCCAGCATCGGAAAAGTTCCGCGAGAACCCTGAATGCCATCGATTCACACTGGAGCCCAGAAGAGTGAGAATCAAAGATGAAATAAAGTGACTGTAATCTGCCAATTACTGTAATTGGTTCAGCAAAAACCTGACAAACTGTGGATATCTGCGCGGGTGAGAAATCACACTGAGATCATTAATTGAGAAAAAAGGCTTGCTTTTAAAAATCAGGCCACTACAAAACATGCATTCTGAATTGGAAGTGGATTAAACTTTAATTATGATAAATGGGGCCAGAAGAGTGGGACGGGACGGGACGGGACGGGAGTGGAGCTCCACTGACGACAATGACACGTTTCAGTAGATGTCATTTGTTTGTAGAAGGAACCAGCCACTGCCACTGTGGGTCTTGTAATGGTTGAAACGGCTCCAGAATGTGGAAACCACTGTTGTTTCAGGGCTTTTAAAAGGCACAACATGGCCCATAAAACTAGGGCTTTTCAGATTCTGTGTTTAAGTCACTGCACCGTGATCCTGCACTTTAACCTTTTTTGAAAATAAAACCAGAGTGAGTCAACAAGACTTTTCCCTTTGGGAACAAACATTGCTTTCAAGTGAAACAAAAGGTTTTCAAGGTTTTAGGTACAGTTTGAGGAAGAGGTGGGTGGGAATTTTAAGGTGGTCATAGAAAAGTATAAAAAGAGAGTTACATTTTCGCAAAGTCAACCTGGAATTCTCTCTTTGATCCTTTGCTGTTAATTTAAGACTTTTTGGGGATAGCAGCAGAGGCAATAAAGATCCAAACACGCAGTCATCACTCACTCCTCCTGAGAATCAGCTGCTTGGTGGTTTCCACTTCACATTGTGCTGTTCTAAAGTCAATAAGAGCGCTTGGGCCCTGCAGGAGAAGAATCCCCTCATGCCCTTAACCGTTACACTGTGGAATGTACATTTCCACCCCGGAATGCCTTTGGGGAGTTACATGGAGCACAAAATAGATCGGGATGCTGCACGGTCCAGCTTTCAGGAGGGCAGAGGTCTATTTTTAATGACAACAAGAGCAGTACAACAAAGTGTTATGTACAGTGCAAGTCCACAGGAGATTCATCCTCTGCGTAGGAGTTCTATCCTTTTCACAGTGCCTGTCTGAGGAGTTTTGCAGAGGCTTAAAAAACACAAAAGTGGAGGATTTCTGCAACAAAATATTTTTTGTTGTCTACTTAAAATGATTTGCTCGATGTTATCCGTGTAAAGAAAGACCACACAACTGTCTAGTCTTCTTTTTATAAACAGTGCACCTATATTTGTTTCATGCAGCTTGTGCGCCTTTCTTACATGACTCCTTCTCCTTGAAAATCCAGAGAGAAAGCCGGGGTCGGGTCAAAGGTCAGGTCAGGTCAAGCTGAGGTCAACAAGCAGGAGCAAGCCCAGTATGAGAAAGTGAAACAAGAGACTTTCCTTTCGGTGGCTCTGCACCCTGCCGACCCCCTTAGCCCTCCCAAATGCAGCTGAGTTGCATGAGGAATAAACAGAAGAACTTTTAATAAATGTGTCATGTGGCAACACAGATATTTTTGTTGCAGCCTTGAGTCACTCTGGATTGCTTTCTTGTTGTGGATTTATTTGTTCATTTTACTTTTCTGACTCTCTGACACTCTTCTTCCTGTTTCTGCTCCTCAGCTGCCTGCACCGCACACATTGCTTCAGGGTTTAAAAGCATCTCCGTACAACACAAAAACACACAACACACACCTCAAGACGTGTGTACGCCGGCAATGTGTGTCTTGGGTGCTTTGATATTTTTTTTAAGATTCCTGTTTTTTATGCAAGAGCAAGAAACCTTACAAAATCCATTTTATCTCCAACAAAGCAGAAGCAGTGCAGGTCAAGAGTCAACACTACGCATGAATGAACCTTGCTTATCTAGTGGGCTGAGCAACACAATAGATCCAGAGGAAAAATAGGAACTTTTCTTTTTTTCATAAACACCATTTTGGGGAGTTAACTCCCCAAAACTGTGTATGGCAAAAAAGACAGAATTTCCAAAATTACTCAGCTGTCATTTTGATTGATATCCTTGTCAGGATCAGTCCAGTACCCGGCTAGATTTCAACTTCAATAAAATAATTTCCCTACGGTAACGGTATTCAACCCCAGATAACTTTCGAGCACATACACATGCGCTAACACCTACACGCACACAAAATCAAAGCCAAGTCAGATATAAATCAACAAAATATGGCGTTCACTGTTGGCAAACAGCCACTCACTCAGTTTCAAACAGGGCGATCACTTGTCTTGATAATTTATTCAAGCGAGAATGAAATGTTATTCAAAGGGAATAATAAGCAGTCTATTATTCACTGTTGGTGGTTTACAATAGACCATGCCTCCACTATATGGTTTCACCTTCAGAACTGAGGCAGCATTGTGTCTCTGAGTGGCTAGACTACACATTCACCCTGTTGCTGAACACAGTCTGGTAAAGAGAATGACTCATGAGAGTCTCATGTCTGGAGAGTGTGTCTCTTGCTGGAAAGGTTTTGGAAAACAATCGCAGCCCGTAAATGGAGCACTTAACCATGTGGCTTTGGTTTTTCTTTCCATTCACATTTTTCCCTGAAACTATATAAACAAAATCCCAATTTTTATTTTATTTTTTGGTAGAAACGCAGCTGAATGGTCAAAATGCTACTTCAAGATGAGATCTACTTTCCTAATTTCTGCCCTCATTTTTTACAGCATGTTGTAAAGGGGACATTAACTGGATGTGGGCTTGTTCTAGCGAGGTGGCGTATGACTTTCAGCCAACATTAAAAGATCTGCATCACAAATGTCACTCAGAATGAACAGAAAATAGGATATGAGAAAGTCAAGATTGGAGGCATGCATGTCAACATAAAAAAGCTAGACGAGTGTATTAATGTATAACTGAAGTCACTGTGTGAACTCTTCTGTAATCTTTTGCTCCGCTGTCCAGAGAATCAGAAACTAAGCGAATGGCAAAGAAAATAAGGATACACCAAAGGGCAAAGGTGAAAAACCTTTTGTGAGTTACCAGGGAAAGCATACTGGGGGAAGATTTTAGTGTAAAAATATATGGTAGGGTGTAAGATTACTCCCTCTTTTCACATGTGTTCAGTCTATAATTTACTGACTAAGCTGTAATCCACAACAGACAGCGATGTATGAGTGTTCGGAATGGGGAGGACTTTAAGCAGTCGTTTCCTGACTTCCATCTATCAGAAACTGTCCTATAACGGATTACCTGGCCAATGATAGAGACATTTACAGACAGACTTATGTGTCAGTTGATATGCCAGTAGAAGTCGTCATTTTTATAACAGATGAACTACTATAGACGCACGCCATACATTACACAGTTTCCTGTGATTTTTACATCAGTTTTTACACCTGTAGGTATCACTGGAATGTGTGATGGTGATCAAATTGACTGTAAAGCTCAAAGTTTGTTAGCATGGAAATTTAATTTCCTAACCGGCTCAGTCTGTTTGCTCTAAACTCTCTAAGAGTTCCATTTTTTCAGCTTATCTAAGGAAAATCCAAGAGGAGAAAAAAATACAATATAGGCCTGTTCCTCCTCCCTCTTTGGCTTTGTCCCACTCCGACCCGCCCGCCTCACTCTCTCTCTGTCCGTCCCTCTCTAAGGACCTCTAAGTTTGACAGCTGAATCCAGCAGAAAGACGCATACAGGGACGAGGGCCTCTTGAGAGAAACTCCTTTTACAATTATTTTCAACAGACCTTCTCCTCCTGCCTGTCTGCTCATCAGTCTTTATATCACCCCCTCCATATCCATCTATTTCTACTGCCCTTTATTTTTTCCAATTCAAAAAGCAGGCACCTCCCCTCTTTGTATTAGAAACTTAAGTTCTTATCTTTGTACCTCTATCGGCTCTCTCTTTCTCTCTTTATATCTCTCCTCTAATCTCCCTCTGTGTCTCTCTTCTAAACCCCCCTCAACTTTTCGACTTGGCTACACAACAAGTAGTGGGCCGCTTTATCTTTTAGATGTTATCACAAACTTTCATATAAGGCTGGATAAAAAGAATATAGCACGCTCTGTAATTTCATTTTCTCATTCATCTGCTGTGGAAAGCATCATCTTGCAACTTAAATTTTCCTCCTTTTTTCGAGGACATTACTCTGATTAGCCCCCATAAAATTTCAAAGTAGAGATAAATGTTTTCATTTTCTGAAGATTAAAGGATTTTCTGTATTTATATCCTCTCACTGATCAAATTAGAGTTTCTCTAGCTGTTTGTGATGCTGCAGTAGATGAAGCTCGGATAGCTATAAACACATTACATCAAAAGAGATTCTTATCCGAAAATAACGTGCTCGTAAAGATAAAATGCACAGAAATCCAGATTCTTGGGGGGTATAAAACTCCAAGGCAAAAAAACTTGAGCCACATTACCTTTTCCTGTTGGTACAAAAAAACATACTGTGGAAGATGACACACAAATAAGTACGCACAAGCATACACCTGCCTTAGTAATGGGTGGCTGCTAATTTAGTGGTAACTATACATAGCATAGAGTGTTAAAGTCTCACAGGAGGCAGTCCAGTTTTGCTCTCACTGCTGAGGTACAAGCCGCAGCTCGAAAGGAAGAAGCTTCGACAAAAGAGAAATATACGAGCTGAGCGCCGCTATCAAATGATCCTCTCATTCACGCTTCAAAGCCATTCATCTTTCTGAGAAATACAGCTGGGTGACGGCCCACAGAGGGGGGAGAAAAAGTGTGTGTCTCTCTCCATGTGTCTGCATGTGTGCTTGGTGACAAGTCATGACTCATTTCACCCTTCAAATGGCCCCATGGCACTCAATCAGTCGATAAACAAAGACCAGCAATACCTTTTTGCTCTTTTTCTTCTCTCTGTTTTAAAATCCTCTTTTCACTTCTTTTCCCTCGACTCATTACACCCCGTCAAATCACTTCACCACTTCCATCCTCCCTTCCTGTCTCACTTTCTCCAGCGTCATAAAAAAAAACTCCAAAACTGAGAAGAAAAAAAAAGTTTACTATCAAGTTGGCGATCCTTCTCTGTTTAGCCGTTTAAAACATCCTCTTGGCTTGATCCCTGTTGAAAAAGAGGCTTTGGGGATTATTTAATAGTGACCCAAATAGAGTCTCGCTCTTCCTCCTGGGTTGGTGTCATGGTTAGAAGACAGATTCCTCTGCTATTTGAGTGGGGTTTGAGGTTGTAAGGGGGAGAGGGACAGAGCTAATGTAGTGAAACAGTGCTGGCGAGTGACGGCTGGCTTAGTGGAGCTAATTCCCTCTGACGTGTGGACATGAAACTGGATGTTTCGCTCAAACCACAGACAGTCGTTCTTGGATGCAAGCAGCAGAAATAATAGCGCAACCAGGCTTGCGTGCCGTCTCCCTGTGCTTCCCTGCCTCCCTCTGAAGTCAAATTATTTCCTACACCTGCTCCTGTGCTGTTTCTGCTGTTTAACATGCAGTGTGAAATTACCTCGCCTTCCTCCGCCTGTTTTACAAGGATGCGTCCCATCAGAGGACTGCTGCATGCGTGTTTTTCTCTGATTGTACACACGCACCTCTACTTTTTATCGCCTCTCTTCCAGCTCTTCTCATGTCTTCCCTAATTTCGGATCTGCTTGTGCTGGCATTAATATGACAGTGACACATCCTAATATAGCATGACTTGCAGTGGCGACAGCAAGTTACAAATCTGTTGTGTCAACAGTGTCAAAACGTGACTTTACAGCTGGCCTAGATGGGGACATTTATGTTTATGACAGCAGTGGAATGTCATTTTGAGTTTGGTGAGGATTAACAGCAGATAAAGAAAATGAGAAATGGGGCTATATTAAGTGTCCCACTTGATAGCCTCTTCACTAGCTCTTCGAAATCTGTTGTGAAACTTTCCCATTAAGAATGGAAGTGTCACAGATGATGAACTTTTACTTTCTCTCTGAAGGATGGGCTTTCAATTCCACTGTGGGAAACCTTGGAGTTGCCATAGTAACATCATACCATCTTCCTTAAGGACTGACAATAGGAGAAATGGAAAGAGAAAACAAAACATGTGTACTGACACCTTGGCAACTTTTTGTACGATGTCGGTATGGTTCAGAAACGCTTGTGATTGCGCTTAAACTCGCACAGTTCCTAACAAACTCTCAAGGGAGCGCAAAACATAAACACAAATACTTTGAATCGGCGTCTTCTGACGCAACGTTTTCTACAGATCTACTATAGACTTTAAATCAGAAGTGGCAGGAAGAACACAGCAGGGATGAGATAATGGTGAAGTGGTTGTGATGTATAAATATCCGGTGGCACTGAGAGGACAAGGCACAGCAGGGAAGAACAGTAAACCACCTCGGCTATTGTTTGATGTCCGCAGGTCTGCTTGAATAAGAGTAATAAATCAACCAATAAAATCTGTAAAAATCTGGGCCCCGGTGCAGTTCTCAGCCAATAAGCCCGGATCTTTTGTGAGGCAGTGTGCCCAGACACAAACAATCCCAAAGCCCCATCTTGCTGGTGCCAGATAAATGAGTAACCAACGCCTCTAAAAGAGCACTGAGGGGCCAGAGGGTAATGACTGTTTAGTTTAAGCGTGCATGATTATGCCTTTTACTTTCACTTTCAGCAGGACTCACCCACCCCCTCAAGGGGATGCCGAATCACAAAGGTCAACAACAATGGGCTTGTCATTCAATCAGTTTCTATGGCGACCACACAACTCCGCAAAGGCCGCCAGGGTCATTTTCATCACAGAGTTCTCCGGGCTGGGGCTAATTGCCGTGTTTGAGCGGGTGTCAGTGCGCGGGCAAATTTCCATCACAGTGCAAATATCAGTGATGCTAATCAAATGCTGCTCTTCACTAAGCATTAGAGTGACCGACTGGTTAACTTTCAATGGACTCATCACTATCAGGTACTCATTTCTTCTTCAGAGCCGGAAGGTAAGTGCTTGTGTTCTATGGTGCTTACAAACATTTACGATTTAAGAATCAATATGCAGATTCATTTTTTTGCTAACTCCTCTTACATTACTGGGCAAAACTGTCGAGCAGTGCCCTCTTTTTTAATATCTTGTAAGTAAAGGTGCAACCGCTCACAGTAAAATGTGAGAAAAATAACAAAAATACAGAATGGAAAGGGAAAAAAGCAAAGCTTGAATAAATCTAATGAGCTTGAAAGTCAGTATTTCTCATGAGTGCCATTATTTTTCAAACCAGCGGACACCCATCAGATAGGCTTTTATAATTTCTTAAGTATATAAAAAAAGGCATCACAAAGCTCTTCTTTGAATGTTGGCCGCTTTTGTTCCATTCTCTGTCAAGATGATCCCCCACTGCTTCAATGGTGTTGATTCATCCCTCCGTTGATTCATAAGTCTTTTAGGTTTTGTGCCATGTCTGCCGTTTATTCTTACAAATGTCTAAAGAAAATCAATCTCAAATTCTGCCCAACTGCTGAAGATGGCTTTTGTTCAAGGCCTGTAACTTCTTTTTTACCACCTGTTCAGCACCCGCAATATTTCAAAGCAACACTGCTCACCAAGCTGATAGGAGCTGAGCGGAAAAGCAGTCAAAGTTCCAAAAAAAAAAAAAAAAAGTTAAAACGCATGCAGTAAGCCTTTATAACTATGGCTCAAGACCACATTATTACACTACAAAAGGTCTGACTTTAATATATGTGGAGAAATGTGGGATGTCTCAAGACATAGGGCTTTATTCTTCAGTTTGTAAAGTTTGTTTCATATTTCGTTTTCCATCTAACTCGTAACCTAAAGGATATCAAATTTTAAAAAGACGAAGAAAAACCCATATCACCAACATTGGAGAACTGGGCTGTTTCTGTTACTAACTACTGTAACTCTATTGTTGTTTCTTCGTGCAGCACTTCCCAAGTAGCACAACAGTGAAATAAACCCAAACCTTTCGCCAAAAGGCATCATATCACATTATTTCTTGACTCAACACTTTCATGACCTCACGCTCACACTTTCCTCTCTGTCTCTTCTCTTTGCCTGCGGGGTTTCACCATCCAATGTCCAATAAAGGCCTTGACACTGTGAGTATGAAGTTATTCTGCCATCTGGATGGGGGTCACTTATTTCAACTGGAAAACAGCATGACTGGATTGACCAGCCGCAGCATCCTTATGGGTTTGGGGTCCTCAGATGAGACCAAACTAAGAGAGTAGATCAGAGATGCAACTGTGATCAAAACAAACACAGACCCCCTGAATACCAATGGAATGGAAAATTGTATGTTTAGGGCACTGCGCTTTGGACACAATATCGGATTAAAGAAAAATTATAAATCTGCTAATTTTCTGACAAGGTTAAGGCCTAGAGCCTGAAAAAAGGTAAAAAGATTACTTATTTGATAATCATGTTCACATCATCGCACCTAATGAGGATGAACAAGGTTGGGTAATGAAGCCCGCTACTGGGACATTTGGAATAAGAATTCTACAGATTTTAACATTACCTCCTGAAGGCACCGTTTGGATTTCCGCAGCAAATTCATCATTCTGTGGATAATGTGTTCCACTCACAAACAGAACATTCACCTCTGAGCCAGTTAAGCTTTTGTCTAAACATATTGGTTGCTTCAAGTGGGATTTGCAGTCTAAGAAATGCTGAGAAAAAAAATCGATTCTGCGACTAACAAAATTCTTTTATGGATTAATAAAGCAGCGCGTAAAACCATCAACGACAGCTCTTTTCTGTGCAATTAAGTGCGAAGTCTGAATTTTTTCTCGTATGGTGTTGAATAATCTGACTGCAAATAAAGGTGAAAGAGGCGCTTTGAGCGGCACACAGTGAGGTTCCCACACAGAATGTAAATACTGCTCCTGACCTTTGAGCATTCAGAGCTGTGACATAACTTTACCAATGAAAATTAAATCGAAAAATGTATTCAATCAAATCATAATATGGGGGTCAGATGACTGAAAGCTTAAAGGGTAATCGTTTGATAGCTTGAAGGTTATTTTAATTGCAGGGATATTTGATCAGAGAAAATGAAAAAATAAAATACATAATGTGTGTACTTACATTTTTTCTAAGAGAAAATTTCCAAACTTGCATGAAAGCTGTTAAGTAAATGAAATATTCAGTACATTTGCCAAACCATATGTGCACGTGGGGACTGCAAGAAATGTGAGCAACTGAAGTTTGTTGGATGTGACACCAGCACCTAATCAGCCGTATTAAGATTTTATTAGTAGGATGCAACAGCCTAACACAGCTGCAAATTAGTTAATGTGAGGATTTGAGGATTGATTTTGGCTGTGTGGTAATGGCTACACTCTGTCAGCACCACCAAGTGGTCAGAGCGCGCGCAGAGCACACAGAAGACAGGACAAACTTCTCCAACTGGTGATCCGCGTGACTGTTTCTGAATGTGTGTACCTTTACTGTTCAATGCTTCAAATTCCCATTCTGCAACATCATTTTAACCTTAAGTCAAATAGAAAGGCACAGATCGGTGTTGGATATATTAAACTATCCTTTAGTGACCAAAGAGAAAACGAAGAAAAAAAAGCGCACACTGAGAAGAATTTTCTGCAGACGTATGTGACAAATATGAATATCATAAAAGCCAGAACAGACGAGCCTGCAGCCGTTTGACAGAATGCGTTGCTTCTTACCAAGTGAGGTGCCCAACTCCCGCTCATCTAGCAGGGAGAAAAGCGGCGTGCGTTGTCCTGCTTGGAAGAGTGGCGAGGGACGGAGGCAGATGAGCCAGAAGATGAAATATCCCCACTTCAGCCGTGACGCGGAAAACACGGACCTCAGTTAAAACTCCTTCTGTCTCTGCGCAGATTTCCTCTGCGCTCTGTCTCGTCCCTCCGGAGCCCCCCCTGCGCTATTTCTGCCCCACGGGGAAGCGCTCCGTGCCGGTGGCTCCGCGGCGCACGGCTTGTAACCGGACACCCCGCTCCGCCGCGCTGCGCCACACACACTGTGGCTCAGATCTGTGTCGCGCTGCGAAAAAAAGCCACTGCGCGTTGAAGGCGCTCAACTTAGTGATTGTGCCAAAAAAGAAAAGAAAAAGAAAAAAAAAAGAAAACACAAAAAAAAATCACAAGAAAACCCACGCAGCCAGAGGAGCGGAGGAGGACGACGCGTCCACCAGACTGCCTTCAGTCACAGCTGCGCAGCTTGGGAGCAGGGCTTTTTGTTGGCTGAGGACTGCGCCCCCACTTTGCGCGTCCACTCCGGCGGCGGTCAGAGACGTGGCAGCGGCGGACAGCTGTCCTGCAGGTGGAGAGGAACCCCATAAAACGCACGGGCCACAAGTGGGATGACCGGGAGTTGTCAGGCCCAACACCTATTGTGACATTTTTACATTGACTGTGCTCTGTTGATCCCAGTGGTTTAAATCATCACCAGATTGTGTCAACCGGCGGGGTCAGAGGTCAATATCAGCTCAGACATGGTCAAAAATAGTGCAGGGGGTCTGAAAATAGTTTTTTTTAAAACATATTATCTTTAAAGAAAGACATTATGGTTATTTTCATTACATTTTTCTTACCGGTTACAAAGAAAAATTATGCTTTTCAAAGGTGGACTCTTAAGCCTTTCATGTACATCTGCAGCCGTCTGCACGAATCCAGCTGTTCAGTATTCAGTTGGACGTTTTCTGCAGTATGGGGTTTTTTCTGTCTTTCTTTTTTTCCCCTTTTTTTGGAGTGTGTGTGTGTGGGGGGGATTCTACTAGTGACATTCTCTGTTTAGTTACCCAGTAATTCCCTGGTGAACGAATGCTCTGAAATGAATGCTTCACTATTGAGCTGTGCACACCCAAAGAGCTGTAGGGCTGCGACAGACGGCACGTGTCCATCTTTTTGACAGACGCATCCCCGAGTCCACAACAGCTTTTTAATACGCTTCTACGTTAAACAGGAACATGCCCCTGCGAATGCCTCTGCTCCCGTGTACCCGTATCTAAATTCAAATCAGGTAATTTTCATAAAAATGTTGCTGCCCACATGGGGGAAGTAAAGCTGAGATTTACATTTCAAGTGGCCTCTGTACAGCTCTGGGAATTGCGTGGGTAACCTTTTCCTTTCCTCTCGTGGTGCCATGAGATGCAGAGGGGAGCAGATCTGATGCATATCAGAGGTGGCTGGAAGATGATCCATTAGGCCGAAGGCAGTGATAGCACTTGACAAATGCAATGCTGAAAACTCTAAGGAGGAGGGAGCTGATTGCTGAGACAATCAACCGACTTTGTACGATAAAATCAACAACCTAAAAAAGAGTTTCATCCGTTCTAAGTGCTGTGACCTTTTCTCTTTACAGCAGAAATTTCTCTTCTGCATGAATGTTTCGCGGCTGAACTTCTGAGTCAAGTCTCAGTTGCCTCAGCCTCATATGGTTCACAGATTTTAATTTCATCATTGAAAAACATTGCACTGTCTACAAATGGGCCATCAGACTGGGAGTGGAGTGAGTGTAAGTACATGAATCCATGATAGGCGAACCTGGGACAGGAGAAGCCAAAGCCACACTGGTATTCTGGTCTTCGCTCTTGTTTGTTGCTTCCTGTTGTGATGTTTGGCTAACTTGCAGAGGTTGTCAGGCTACCACAACATTTTTTATGAGATACTAACTCATGCAACAATTAAATGGGTTTGATTTACTCATGGTTTCTTTGGATTAAAAAAAAAGACCGCCATGAACGACAGAAAGGCTAAAATTGATTACATTTCCATTCAAAATCATGTTTTTGACCTTAAGCAGTTATAATTCACTCAGTTTTTCTGATCATATCCACCTTCCACAGCTTGCTTAGGCTCATTTGGCCACGAAAGCTCACACAAAGGAAAGGAGGGATGATAGAAATTGTTAATCCATGGACCTTGAAGCAACAGATATGTAGCCGAATACTTTCCCAGACAGTGTTCTCCACTCATTGACCTTTTCCACTTCCCTCTCCCTGGAGCTTAATTTCCTTTTGTACTGCACTGCGCAGTCACACATTAA
The DNA here is from genome assembly GCA_013363375.1 of Menidia beryllina. Taxonomy (NCBI): domain Eukaryota; kingdom Metazoa; phylum Chordata; class Actinopteri; order Atheriniformes; family Atherinopsidae; genus Menidia; species Menidia beryllina. Next base: position 2,447,617 of record JABUIW010000156.1, read on the forward strand.
TAGTTACTGGTCGGAATTAAAAGAAAATAGTTCAACTAAGACATTATCGGCAATTAAGTGTACATGTTACCAAAATACACCAATGGAAATCTTCAGCCACAGAACTCTTCCCACCTGTGACTGACACATTCGACTTTTTATTGGTTGTTTCTCCCATGTAGTAATGGGAACTGTCTAACATAAAAAAGCCATCAAGGGAACCATTGTCTTCTAACGTTTTACAACCAAGGATGGTGAAGCAGCATGCTTTCAATATGTGAAAAACATTACTGACTAATTATAGTGAGTAGATGATACTTTCAGATCAACCATAAAACCAATCATTTGTATTTGTATTATGGAAAATAGTAAGAATCACATAATATTCGTTACCATTTGCTACGTGCTTTAATGTTTACTTCATGTGAGCTCGTACATTTGTAATGGATTATGTGAATGAGTGTCTGTAAACAATGAACAAGGAAAAAAAAAATGCTGACATCAGGCCAAGCTCTGAACTTGGGTGCCAAACCTTAGTTGACGGAAGCCAAGACCCCATATTCCCTCCGTCAAACAGGCCATCTGTCATGCTGTATCTCTGCCATATCAAGTCCCAGGTCATCTCTGCATTTGCAAACACAGCCGGCCAACCCGGCAGACACAAGAGCAGGCAAGGTAAACACTCTCACTGAAACTTAAAGTGTATATCTCACTTGTAGAGGTTTGAATACACTTGCACACATGCATGATGTCCCATCCAAATCCTGACCATCCTGACCATATCTGACTATTTCAGGAGAGAGTGCAGGAGAGTTAAATACAAACAAGAGGCAGGTGTCTTGGCCCTCTCCACGGGAGAGCAAGTGCCAGGACTCAGAAGAGCGGAGAGAGGCATGACAACGAAAAGATAGCAAGGGTAAGAGGGAAGAGCAGGTCAACTGTGAAAGTCTGCAGTCATTCCTCACCCTTAGCTCCTTACCTGCAGGCTCAATGAGCCATCCAACGCTGCAGCGGGGCAAAAACTGCAATTTCTCAGGTTTAGTCAGCCTTTCAGTGCCCTCCAGCAGCAGTGTTCAGGGCCTTGTAATGCCAGGACTCAACAGTCTACTTCCCCCGTCACGCTCTGCGGGAGGAAGAATTGGACAATGATGCTGTAACTGTCGGCCGAAGTGTGCATGTGACATGGGAGAGAAAGGTGTCAGCATCAGCAAAACGTATCAGTGGCGAGAGTTTCAGGTCAGCGCAAACTTGTGTTCTAAAGATCTAAGATAATGCTCTCCCTGTTCCCCATTCCCCTTTCATTTCTCTGTAGATGTGAAATGAATCTATCAGTAAGCATGCCTCTCATCTCAAAATAATTACGGGATCAATTTTTTTCATTATTTTGGAATAGCTATCAGTAGTTTGTACGTTCTCTGCAATCTACTTTCAAGCAGCCCTGTCTGGGAAACATCTGTGTTCAGTAGCTCAGCACACGTGGACCGAGCATTCAGATTTCAGATTCTTTCACTTTGCAAAATTAGCCCATCAGTGAATAGTTGATGCCTAAGCACAGCCTTGATACAAGGCCAACAATCTGGCTGTGTATGATAATTGTTCACTGAGATAAGTGCCTTTAAAAATCTGATCCAAAGACAGCACGGTATACGTTATAATCTCATTCTAAAGGATCCATAATGTCAATTTTTTATTTACCACTTTACTTAATTCCCAACAAAAACACTTCTTAAACTTCAAAATTTTGATGCTTAACGTCCCCTTAAAATGTTCGTGTACAATGAATGCTGCTCTTCACTTTGCTTAATATTTAGAACAGCAGTTGATACAGTGCTCAGTCTGGGAAATGTGTATTTGATATGAACACTCTATCCATCCAAATACGGCATCACATTTGGATGAATGGAATTTACTTTTGGGCAGTAATGTGATCATACAGATTTTCTTTTTCATTTCTACAAAAATTAGACCATGCTAACAACAGCCTAACGGCACACCCACTCACTGAACTTTAAACGCTTCTATTTTATTCACTTATATCATCATGAAATTTTAGTTTAGTTCGCCTATTCAAGATCCAATCTTTCAAAATGATGTTTGAAGGTCTGATTCAGGTAGCCAGTGAATGGACTGAGTGAGATAATGAATTGCAGCACCAGAGTCCAGGGGGTCATCTTTCAGGCTCTCTGCCGAGATTCTTCTGGCTGTATTTGTCTTTGTCCTCCCCTCCATAGCCCATGATGGATAACAAAGAGAGTATGGCTGATGGTTAAAGTTTTCCTCTTCGAGTGTCTTTTTTTCTCCCCACTATCACCATTAGTAAGGTGGCAAAGTTAAGGGCTGAAATGCTGAACTCTGTGAAATTCAATCATGGGAATTGAGAGTTTGGAGGTGTGAGGTCTTGGCCCCATGGGCAGTTAGAAGATTGCCTCAGATTAATTAATGTCAAAAATGGAGAGGGTGAGGCCGCAGAGAACAATTATATATGGGACTGCTGGGTATGATGTTCGCCTCTCACAGCACACAGAATACAGTCTGCTGCCTTTCGTCCGTGTATTAGAGATATATTCCTTCTTGCTGGTCAGTTTGAGCGGTCATGAGTAATTTTAAGTGGAGATAAGGTAAGAAAAAGCTAACCACCGTTAATTGCTATAAAAATAAAGCCACTAATGCAACCATTCAATACGAATATAATCCATAGAAATCACAGTGGGCAGCGTCTCCTGTGCATTGTAATCTTCTGGGTTAGAGGGATTCTGGGGTAAAAGAGGAACACCACTCAATTAAAATCTCATGAAGCTTTTAAAGCTTGACTGACACAGTAAATCTCTGTGTCTATAGAGATGAGCCACCAAGTGACATACATTTTATGTGTATTTTGGGACAAATATTTAATATTCAAAAGAAAATATTGCATTTGCTTTGAAATTCTATGTACTAAGCCTTATAACTGTTGCAGAATATCACCCTGTCTTCCTGCATTTTTAATGGAAGACTGCACCAGTTCACCTGTGATGGACTGGCTATCCTTTCCAGGGTGTACCTTGCATCACGCCCAAAGAGGGTATAGACAAAGGATGGATTGATGGATGGATGGACTACATCAACAGTCCAACATCTTAAGCATATGAACAAACTGTACTCGGCTCACTCTGGCCCCAGGACACTCCGGTAATTGTTCACTGACACTGTCTCAGAAAACTGAAATACATCCTCCTATTTCCAACCCAGCAGATGCTATACGTTTCTTTTAACGCCATTTTGCACTTCAGGGTGACTGCACTGACCTCTCACCGCTCAGCACTGTCTGTCCCCTCGAGGGCACACATCCACAAGTCTGTGTCCTTACAAACTTAGGGCAAAGGCATCAATTCACACCGATGGGACTCACATAAACACCACATGTTACCAGCCGACCACACCTATTTTTTTTCCTCTCTCTTTTTTTTTTTTAGAACTGCCTATGTTTCTGCCTCTATCGCGCGCTAAACAAACCACAGCCACATGCTACGACCCCCCCAGCCCAAGGGGACTTTTCATTTGCATGAACCTGCGATGCTCTCTAGACAGATGTGCACACCTCCCAAAGATCAGTCTCTTCATTGATTTTATTTCCTGTAGCTTTGGAAACTTTGATTTATAACGACAGCAAAAAAAAAAAAAAGGTAGAAATATGACACACCTTGCATTGTTTTCCAGTCTAACACATATTAAGCAGATGGTGGATGCTGTGTCAGTGTAGTACAAGAGTGTCTTTACAGAGTACAACGTTTTATTTTTTATTTTTAAGCAGATACTGATTTACACAGAGTACCACACTGAAGGATGGGAATGACCACTAAGGCTGACAACAGCAGCCAAAGTTTGCATCCACTGATAAACATCAAATTCATAACTGGGAAATGATAATTTCTTATTATTCTCAGCAACACACATCCATTTTTTTCCCACATAATGAGCCCGCAATGTGGAAGGAGCTCATTAGAGAGGAGGCTCTATTGAAAATACAGACATCCATCATCTGTGTAGCCCTCCTGTAGAGGCCAGCTGCAAAGGACTGTAACATGCTACTCATGCTTCCCTTGAGGAACGAACTTTGTTGACAGGCAAAGGGGCCCTGCAGTGATTGTTTTTGTCCCACATTGGACAAGTTAATTAATTTCAATTACTGGCTCTTCAGTTGGAGGTTAGGAGTCAGAGCTAGGGCGGGAGTTGTGTAGGAGGCAGAGTCTTGCGTTTATTATTCAATTTATCAAAGAAGACGTAACTGCACGGCGTGTTGATACCTGTGAGAGGAGCTCAGACAGCCCTCTTTCTGAAGTTGTCTTAAGAGCTGTTGTGCCTACTAATAAAGAGCACGGGCTCAGAAGAGCCTGGCCGTGCACGTAGTCAAGCTAAAACCGTCAAAATAGCATTAGGAGATAGAGGCACCTGCTTGTTTTCATGAAATTTAGGCCATTCGGTGAGAAGGAAAAACTCCTTTGCTTCGGCTTTGAACATTCCCTCACCCCTGGACTCACTTTCACCCTTTCCCATCTTTGAGGCACGCCTTTGGACAAGATGAAAGTAAATGTCTGAGCACTTCAGTCAGGGTAGGGATAAACTGTGGGGACTGCTGGCATGAAGTGAATGTATCTGAAAGAAAGAATTCAAAGGAGAACAACAGACTTCTAACAGGTTCTAATGGCTTAATGGTGGACATGCTGCTCTGTTCTGCACCAAGTTCACAGAACCTCATCAAACGCTGGAGAGGGATTTTTAAAACACCTCTGGCTGTTGAGCTTTTTTCAGACACGTACTCATTTCCATTAATCTGATGGCAACAGAGTGTTTTGGCTTCAAAACAGTGCTTTGAGCAGGTACATCATTTTTCTGTAAAAATCCTGACAATATGACGCAGTCGCAATTACAAACATTTCAAAATAGTTTTTCTAAATGACACCAATCTCAGAAATGTTCAGTCACATCAATGGGAAGGTATGCCGACATTTACTTAATTCTGATTGCAGGCATAAAATCTAAAGAAAGGTAGAAATTGTATCCCCCCTCTTTTTTTCATGTAAACCGACACAAAAATATAAGTGCAGGCTTTTCTGAAATGATCACAGGAGTTCATTGAACCTGATTTTATTGGCAAAAATGTCAAAATTTGAGATGGGATAGTCCCACAGTACATTTTGCATTTGAATTCCTTTTAGACTTTACTTAGGTCTTCACTCACATCGAAAGCCAAAGATGAGAAGCTGAGAGCTCTCCCAGCCTCTTCATCAGTTCTGAAAAGCTTAGTCAATCAAACATGGGTTTAAGCTCAAATCTTGAAGTGTTCAGGAATACATAGAAGGTACATTTGTTATTTTCAAGTGCTGTCCTTGAAGCCTCACCTGTAGCCTGGTTCGATGTTCCAATGCCAATTACGTAAGAGACTTGTTACTGAAGGCAACGCAATTGAAAATCAAAGCGTCGTCGGTGTCTTGGAGCCAATTGTGTGGAGAATGATTTGAAGCTCGTGGGGTGTAATTAGATTTCATGCAATAGTCAGTTCAATAACAAGAAAGATCAATTGAGATCAATGAAAGGATGGAAAAATAAATTATTGATGTAGGGTTGAATGTGAAACAATTTTGTTTGGTGATTAGACTGATGAATCATCTCAGTAGAGCAGTGAGATGAATAAAGGAAAGACATAACACAGGACCCCCATGGAGTCTAGTGGATGGTGAATGTGTAGAACTACAAGGTGGCAGAGACTTCTGATGAGGCCCCTCAGGCATTGGGAAGAGATAGAGAAGGGTAGGAGGTGGATGGAATGAAAGTCACCCTGGAGGGGGGAATTTTACACAATGTCTACATTCCTTATAGACCTGCTTCACATATTCATTCATACTGTATATTTAGAATACATTTACATTCAGTTTTGTACTGATGCAAGATCTGTAGCATTTTGATCCAACAAACAATTAACTGAAGGAGGTTGGGGTAGCTAATTGCTTTAATACATTCTTCACCTGATAACATGAAGATTAGGTTCCAGGAGGATGATATACTTTCCGCTCAGTCCAGACAGGGTTTCACTCTGTGGTAAATTCTCTCATTTTCCCCATTTCCCTCATCTTCCATTTTTAGGAGCTATTAACTTTCTTTTCTATCTTTAGTTTCACATGCACACACCCCAGATCTCAGTTACACTTAGAACAGGACATAGCTGGTTTTGGCCAAAAACCGCTCAGCTGCATACAAGACTTTACCCATAACCTGCACATACCTATTAAATGGTCACGGTGTCACTTGGCGTCGCGTCCATGCTCATGAACATTAACCGCCACGACATGAACGTCGTCCTGCTCCTCATCAGCTTTGTAGTATACCTTTAAAAATATTTTATTGTAGAGTGCACAGTTACATTAAATCTACAGACTGAAACATTCATATTCATACTCACATTAATAATTTAAACCTTCCACTTTCAGTGAAAGAGTCAACAACAGTAGCTGGAGTTCTGGAGACATTCACTCTTTGGCAAGTCATTTCCTGTAATTGTGATTTGCTTGAATAAAACTAAAGATTGATCTATCACTCTTAGTGATGATATTCCTACATTTGTGTGTGCATAACACTATTTTAGTAGGCAATAATGCTAATTATTTCTTTGTTGGACACTTGAAGCCCCTCCTAGGGGAAGGCTACTGATTTCCCAGGTGTGACCTTACGGTTGGAAAATATAACAAAACGAATTACCAGCCCAACTTTGCTATCATGTTAATTCAAGTCAACATTTCTCACTCCAGAAATGTATCACCACAATATTACCATAATAGCTACACAGAGCTTTATCAGCCTCCTAATTGATTAGTTAATTGCTCAGAATCCCTAAACTGTACCCTGATGGCCGGCCGGTGTCGCCTCTGGGAGTGTGAATCTAGTGTCAACATTTCCCCATGTCATTTCATTCATTTCCCCTTCCCGTGTCTCTGCTGCAGAGCGTGAAGCATGAGATTGGATTTACAGTGTAATGGAAGAAAGCGCATTGTTTCTCATCTGTGAGGGAGGAGAATAAAGCTGATAAAACCCTCCAACTTGCCCAACTGGAAAGTTGATCAAAGGCCATGAATAGCACGAGAGATTGGTGTGTTTCCTTAGCTCTAATGCAAAGTTTACTTTCTCAAAAACTGTTTGGGTTTTTACATTGCTGTTTCCATTGACCCGCTCCACTGTCTCATGTTGAATTTTGGAAGAAAAAGCAGAAGTGAGTTAAGGAGGTTATTGTCTGGAGCCGCTGAAATGCTGTGATATGAAGTGAATGTATTCTCCAATAAGCTTGCGGTGGAATTTGTATGAAGGCAGACATGATGAAATTCATATTCACAGGTTCAAGTCATTGTTGTGGCGGCTGTGATAGATGATTCAGCATTCATGCCATTTCAGTGTGAAACTTAATCAAGAGGAATAAAATTAGCTTCCTTTGTTTGAGATCTGAGGAATGTCCAATTTTTCTCTCTGACTACTCGCCTTTTATTTCCGTTCATTGACTTTCCTCAAGTGAATGAATTGTCATTATCAGTTAATTACCTCTTATCTGCATTGATAACATTTTCCAGTGTCATGCCAATGCAGAATCGCTTTAAAGTCACAGTCGCTCCAATACTATAACATAAGTTTTATTCCATTCTATCTGAAGCAAGTACCGGGATCCCTTTGCTCCGGATGGGGCATGAATGCAAAAAGGTCATCATGGATGCAGTTACAGTCCAGAAGCCTTCTTTCAGTTATTAGCTCAGATGGTCCGTTCCTCACTTTATGTTCAGTTTAATCCAGTTACAGCTTGCACTATTTAAATGATTAGCATTTGTTCAGTGCACCAAATAAATATTAGAAAACCAACTGGAATAATCCTTTTAATTATTTTTGCTATAATATGAATAATTTCTGAAATGTAATAAGGGTTAGTGCATGCATGAGCTCCACTGTTGACACACAACCTCACAATGGGACACTTACCCTGACTTGATCGTTGGTCTTAAAGGGAGTTTGTTGCTCTTCCTTCAACCCTACAAAATGTGACATGAAGGGATCTATGACACGAAAATTTCTTGCACCAGGTCAAATATATATAAATAAAATCACATCTGGATTATATCTGTGAAGATTCTCAGTCATCTAGATCATGGTCAAGCTTGGAAAGTTCAGTTGGGCAACTGGACGTAAACCTTTCGAGAAATGTCTCATTGAAAACTTCACTTCCAGTTGCCTAACTGAACTTTCCAAGCTTCACATTTGGGTTGTTTTTCGTAGTTGGTGGACTAACATCCCCACTTGTCATTCAATCTTGTGTTTTTAGTAAATTAAACAGTATATTTCAAATGTTAAAATAAAGAAGCCATGTTGATCACGAAGATACCGGTTTGTTATAATATTTATAAAAAGGGAAAGAGTCAGGAAGACATAATACTAATACAAAATTGGATACCTCACCACAAGTATGCCATTTTGTGCCAGGGAAATTTTTCATTGAAAACTTCAGGCTATCAAACTAAATTGGGTGCATTGAATAAATGTGGAAGGCTTATCTTGTCTGTATAGTGCTTTAAGAGTCATTTGGTGGGCAGTTTCACTCAACTTCACTGACACCTGACCTTTCATCTCTTACCTAAACCTGTCAGAATGTAACTTTGTGATTCACAGCTCTCTGTATTGTTGCTTCGCAGGCCTGCATCAGTCTTTGTGGATTTATTGTTCGGCTCTGTCTCCTGCAATGCATCTGTAACCTAGCTTTAAGATGACTGAGATTTGGACCGTTTTGCAAAGTCAGCTGCAGGCTCATAGCTTGCACAAGCATTTTGTCCAAAGTAATATTCTAAATAGATGGGATAGGTCAACCAAACAACGGAGCGCTGATGAATTGTATTGTTTTATCTCATTTCTTATTAGACAGAATCTCCCACATCAGCATATTTGCCACATCAAAGAGAGTGAAAGAGACGACTTGTACATCCTGATTAGTATGTTATAGAGCTGCGGGAATCAAATACACAGACACTGCCGCCATTCATGGACACACACACACACACACTCACGCATCATCCCTGCCTGGCAATGGAAGCATACACTGTTCTTGGCAAATTCACATTCATTAAAACACATACAAGCCCATATGCAAATAAAAACAAACAAAGCCCAGCTGTGGTTCTGCGATATTTCTACAGACACAATATTCCTGGTGATCACAGACACGGTGATCTTGGCACATGAAGTCAAATTCTGCATAGTCAATGTGAGTGGCTCTGACTGCTTGTCATCTTCAGTGGACTTCCACTTCAAGCCTGCAAGCTGCTCCTCTAAACGGACCCCCCCCCCCCCCCCCCCCCCCCAGTTACTGAGCAAATACAGTTCAGCTGAAACATAAGAATTCAATTAAAATGTAAATTTGCACAAAGCTGATAAATTGGAAAAACATTTCCTTCAGCACCACACAGGAGGTGTCTTTTTTTATGGGTGGGTGGGGGGGCTTGTATCTTGTGTGGGACAGCAGGTGAGCGACGAGGCCCGGGAGGCAAACGGCTATGTAACAACGGGGCGAAGAGCGGCTGATTTAAGAGCGTTCGGAAGGATTTACAGACCGGTCTTTATTCTGCTGCAACCCTCCCCGTCTCTGGTTCGGCCCACATCTTTTGTGCGTTTCTGGTGCACAAGTTTTCAAGGAGCTGACACATATCCTCCACTCACTGTTACTTAAAAAAAAAAAGCACGCAAAAAAAAAGAAACAGTGAGCAACATACCTCATGTCGATTTCTGCACCCTGAAGACAGCATTTTGAAACGCTGAATCCCAGTATGAATTATGACATTTTTGCAAGCCCGTAAAAGTTTTGAGACTCTCGTTTGATCAAAGACCCATCCGATTTCTGGTAGATTTGAAGAAACAGCAAAAAAAAAAGAGCTTTTTCTTTTACAAGACAATTCTGCAGAGCATAGAAAATCTGTAAATTGTTACCTTTCATCTTTGAGATTGAGAAAGCATCTGGTGTAAATCAAAAGCTGACAAAAAATTAATGATACCAGCCCTTATTTGAACATTTTAACTGGTATGAAGAAAACTTTAGGTGAGACTGGTATACAGGGAAAAACAAAGAATAGGTTTTTAACCATTTTACCCATCAGGTATCATAAATTCTTAAACTTAAACAGCTATAATTTTGCCTGCTATGTTATTTATGCCTAGATACATGTGCATCTGCACCAGGTGAACATCCTTCCTTCCTGACATTGAGACATCCTCACTTATCTTGTCATCACACACACACACACATGTCACTGCCCTCGAGATTAAATCTAAAGAGGCAGGCCAAGGAGAAATGATGAACCTGCTTATCATGCTTTCCTCACTTGATGAAGATGAAGGCTTGTATAGACAGACTTTCACTGCAGGGTAAACAAACAGGCTAACATGGACAAACTACTCAGAATCTCCGATCCTTCTTGATCTAACAAGACATTACACAAGTTATCATCTGCTATGGCCAGATGACTGAATAGTGTCCCTTGTTACTGCTCACAATCATGCTAATAACTAATTATGTTTTGGTGATATTGTCTGGAAAGGTCAATCGAAGACCTTTTTCGTCCAAAGCATCATCAGCCATTTTCTATGGGGCGATTCTTTTGGAGGCAACGGCCTCAATCAAACCTTCTTGGATGATGTCTTACAGTTCATGCAAAGCTCCTTATTTGATAAGTTGCTGCACGTTTAACAGGTCCTATCACAGCCCCCCCCCGCAGGGGGTCCTTACCACCAGCAGACCGCATAAAATATGCTAACAATCCTCCACTCTTAAGATTGTACAATAACTACATATTTCCATATGGTTAACATTAAATAAACCAGTTGGCTTGCTTTCTTCTGATTTTGGCACACTTATATACTTCTGTGCATTTTGTGACGAGCCTGGTCCAGTTGTTCTGAACATCTGGGCCTTGTGTTCCCATCATTAAAGGGCATTGCACACATTTTCTGGAGGCCTCAGAGAAGGAGTCTGTCAATGTGACAAAATGGTTTAAATCGTGTTTATTAGATTCAAACCTTAACTTCTTTTTGCTCAATTTTTCTTGTTTAAGTATTCATCTGAATACTTCATCTATTCTGGAGTTATTACGTTTTATTTTTAAATCAAGCCTCTGCTGGAGTATTCATTCCTCTGAAAAATTGTCAAATTAAAATTCTGTGTGGAAAATGAATGAAAGAGAAACTTTGGAAGACCTTCGACAAGCCTTAAGAAAAGTAAAAAAAAACAACAGAGAAAAAAGTAAAGAAAAGCAGCAAAAAGATTGAGAACAGACCTGCAAAACAAATGGTCATTTAAGAGAGGTGCTGCTTTGTGAAGTCAGACAGTTTTCTGTAAATAATGAACATTCATTCATTTGAACATGGGAAAACATTAAAAAAAAGAGGACATTGCAACAAAAAGTAATGAAGGTGTTTAGACTGAGAAGGAAGCTAATTTGTCAGCAGTTTAATGAACTGCAAAGTCATTTACAAGCTTTGTGTTGTGATGATGCAGAGTCGTTGCAAAGGGCTGTCACTTGAATGTTAAGCAGGACGGAAATTTAACCAGAGTGAAAACAGCATGTCATTGCGGTGAAACTCTGGCTGGAATTACTTCAAAAATATACATAAATTGAAAATGGGACGCCTTACATTCTCAGCCATTAAATGCAGAGGACACATTTTTATTCCATGGTCTCTGCTTTATTACTACTCTCAAAATACTTTTTTTTTTTTTAAAACGCTGCACCTATTTGCACTGGGCGCACAATCCATCTCTTCCAGACGAGAACAGGTAATCAAGTCATCTATTCCTTTTCTAAAATGGCCTTCAAGACCTCAATATTCTGAAAAAAGGTTCACCAAATATCCGTGAAGATTTTGATTTGGGTTGTATCCATCAAACAGATGCAGACTGCTTAGACATCAAGGGCTCTCGTGAATGAATACACGGATCAAAGAATGAAGTATCCTTGACATTCACCTTTAAAAAAAAGCTTTCTTTGAAATGTCCATAACTTTTTCCGTGTGACTGTAAACTGAATCCCCAAGTTTTAGCACCACTTTAAATCTATGTAACTTATAAAGTATCACTGTGCATACAGTTTGCGAAAGCCTCCAGCTCAGCTCATCTGTATGCAGCCTCAACATGTAGCAGCCGAGATATGAGAGAATTTCAGCACACATTCCACAAGAGGGCCCAACAATTGATCTTGATCAAGCCCAATTATTTTTTTCAATCAAAAGTATAACACTTGGCAAGAAAAAAAGTCAATGCCATTTTCTCCCGTCTAAAGGTGGAATGAAAGACATCAATCTGGACTGGGGTGATTTAAAACAGCTGGGCTGCCTGTTTTGTGCTCAGCAACAAGTGCAGTTTGCTTCCAAACACGTGGTTGAGACCATCAGCTGTGGAAGGCTGCCCTCTAGTGGCCAGTCGTAGGTCCACCTTGTTCATGTTGTCTGTGCTCAATCATGTCAAAATCATTTGGATTTTGTCCTGCTGCTTAAAAACAAAAACAAAAAAAACACTTGGCACTTTATATATATATATATATATATATATTCATATTTATATATAACAACATTTTATTACAGAGAATTTACTTCCCCTGCCTGAGCAAAAGAAGACTAAACAGAAAAAACGAGTCAATTCCACTCAACTCACGCAGCTACAACGTGGAGATATGTGATTTGTCAACCACGACAGGAATGAGTAGAAGTGAATAAACAGGACATACATTACAGAGAAAACCTTTAAAACTATGGTTTAGAGAGTCAATCATCATCATGTTGCGGCCATGTTAGTCAGGTCAAACATACATTCAGATTTGTACCTCGCAGCTTCTCTGTTGCATCCATCAGATTGTGAAACCACAAAAAAAGAAGAAAAACTGTCACGAAGGCATCAGTGAGAGAATGTTTTCATGAAATGTAAAAAGAAGTTAAACAGCGTTCAATTTGTCTTTCGCTTTTTTCTCCAATGCTGAGAAATGTACATGAAATTTGGATGAAAGAAGCCATGAGGAGGCCAAGCAGTTCAGTAGTGCACCCTTCCAGGAAACCTGATCCGTTTGTGGTAATAGTCTTTAAATATTAATGGGAAAATAAACAGTCCAAACAGACCAAACAGTGCAGCTGGGATACAAGCTCATTCCAATTTTTACAGTAATGAACCAACCGTTACAGAATTAGATGATTCCAGATTAATTCTGAGAGCCCTTAACTGAAGAGAATCTCTGCAACATTCAGTGAAGATTAAAAAAACGTTTCCAATAGCAATGGCTGTTTTAAGGTGGCTGATAAAGTTCGTTACTGGTGCTTTAAATATTTTTTTTATTCAGTTCAGATGCCACAGCCACATGAGCTCAAATAATAATCATGGCCACCTTAAATGACGGTTTGCATTTCCACAGATCCCTCCAAAGTGCTACACATTTTGGTTTTCCTCATTGGTCAACTCAATCTCCAGCAGACTAGCGGGAGCGAGCTGCTACTAAAGACCTTTGTCATCACAACGAAGGCCTCTTTCCCAGGCGTCTGTCTGTACAGCGTCACTGCTCGGCCATGAAACGCAGCACTGCTTCATAAAAACATTTTTTTAAACAAGGAAAAAAAAGCCTAAACTGGATTACATCTTCTTACGGTTTTACTTCTGTATCATTTGTAAAGCAGTTGCACAAATAGAAAAGGAAAAAAAGAGAAGCTGATTGCGTACTAATACCCGTTCCCAATTCAAGAAAAAGCCCACCGGCTTGTCCATCTCCTGCAGCCGGTGGCAGATGGGCAGAGGATGCAAAGAGCAGAGTTTGTTTTTCTGTTGTTGTTAGTTATCATTTTGCAACAAATGTGAAGAACCTGGTTTTGAAGAAAACCTTTTTATAACAGCAATAATTTCAACCCTTTACTTCAAAACTACATGGGAGCATTCCCTATGAGCTCGTTTTGGGTAGTTTTTTAGGGCTGTCACACATTTTATATCTGACAAAGTTGTCAATTCACGCTTTTGACAAAATTCATGTTACCACCGTCTACTGAGTGGTATTTATGATTAAATGCAACAATTATGGAGCTAACAAATAAAATAAAAAAATCAACAATCACTTATTCATCGTCACTGCGCTTTCAATCATTTCACAAACTTCTTCCTCTTTTCAAATCTCCCTGATATGTGTAATTTCATAAACCACCTGATTCCCCTTACATATACACATGTTCTTCTGCTAGCGGGATAATTGGCTAAAACTATTTGTGTATTCATTGTCATATAGTCCCGCAAGTGCCATGATGAAACACTGCATAGACAGTACTTTGAACTATTTTGTGTATGTACGCAAAAAGATGTCCCAAAAAGAGTATGAGATTGTCTATACTATCACACCTGGCCTGGATTCTGTGTTCAGATCTGTTGTGTCTCAGGATGAAGCATCATCAAGATCAAAACCTGTTGTGCATCTACCCATTTCTCCTACTGGGCTTAAAGAACGAGTCTTAGCTCTGCAGGCCAGCTCTCACAGACATCCAGCGTGGGACAGCTGTATGATACAGAGCACATGTTAAAAAAAAAAGAAAAGAAAAAAAAGGTCTCCTCTTGGATATCCCTGCTGGAAGGCAGGCTCTGTGGTGCAAGACCCATCAGATGACCACATTTCCCTAAAATGTGGAGAAGCAACCTAATTCTAAGAACACAAAACAATAAAGACAAAAACATGCACACACAATTACTCAAACACACATTTGCTCTCACATAACGAGAGTTAGGCTGGCAATGATCACTGAGGTTGAACGTAGGAAGGCAGTGCATGGAAAAAGGCAAACTGGCATCAGCGACTGTTTAAGTGGACCCGCTCTCTGTGGCCTGGTCATTCTTGTTGACCGACTCTTGTGGGGGGAGTCAGCGTGTAGGGGGGAGGGGCTTCATTGATGCTTACAACATTTCCCCCCTCTGAAATGAGAGGAGTATCATTGGAGGGTGGAGGGGGGGCGGCCTCACCCCCCTGGGCACACTCACTGTAGGGAGGGGGCTTCAAGTCATCCTCTGAAACCAAAGAAGAAGAGAGGCCCAGCAGTTATCTGCTGTCTGAAAACTAGAAGCAACAGCCTTAAAACAGTTCAACTGCATACATGAGAGAAATATCCACACAGCCATGCCAAGATAACCACATAGAGAGACACTGTCACACAGAGATACCAGAACATTCCCACAGTGTAGCGACAGAAAAAGGCTTTTCTGATCCAAATCACAAAGTGGAGCATGTGAGTACAAATGTAGAAATGAAACTCAATTTTTCCACCCTATATGCTTCCAGTTCCTTTCATCAAAAAATCTGATTGACTCTTCTCATATTTTCTCAGCATTTTAGTTTCATGAGATGTTCTTTTTTTGCTCAATGTTTCAAGTGGTGTCCTCAATTTGATGTTTAAAAATGGCCAAACGGTCATATCGTCCTGATCCAGCTGCGAGATCTACCTACAGAGTGACAGTTGGAGCAGATAATATACTTCTATTACAACAACCCCCATAAAAACCCCTTTGGTGTCTGTGGTGGGGAAAAAAAAAAACCTACGCTCTGAAGGTGTCATGGAGAATGTGTCGAGAATCTACGCGAGAGCAGAGATGCCAGAATTTCCACTTGTTGAAACCACATCCTGCATCAGACAGCCGAGCATTTCGGGCCGAATGACACACCGTTTGTAGGACGACAGAATGATACTTGAATCAAGGGTTTAACAACTCGAGTGGTTCACTCGCGTCAGCTAAATGAACTCATGAGGCCGTAACTAAACCGACCTGAAGGTAGTCGTGCATTCACACATTCTTTAGAGAAAATTGAGAAGTGTTATTTTGAGCATATTAAAATGTACTTGGCGTGCATGTGGGAGGAAATATGTGAGGGCAAAACAAAGCATATGTAAGAAATACTGAGGGAACAATAAAGGAACCAATCAGGCCCCATGTTTAAGTGTGTGCATTACCTCCAGAGACTGCCTCATATGGTGGGGGCATGTCCAGGTGGGCGATGGCTGCGGTTGGTGGGAGGGCTGTGGGAGGCTCCTCTATGGACAGGTCATCCTGCACTCCGTACCAATTAGGCCAGACGGATGTTTGCTGCAAGAGGGAAGGAAACACGTGGAGTTAATGACTCACACACAAAGCAGAAGCACATAAAGCACATAAAATACACACACACACGCACGGCCGGACATGCACTATTAGGTTACCGACTGGGCTGTTTTTTCCTGAACCTGTTTCTGGAGAAGGCTGTAATAATGCTGGATTTGTACATCTGCTCCTCCAACAATAAATGAATATTTAGAATTCTCTGCCTCAGGCCAGTACACGCATCCTACGGAAGCCTTCAGAGGGAATTCATGAGGGATACCAGCGAATAACAAACACCACCGGTGAGTGATAGAGCAACTCATTAAGTGATGGGCTTGCCGGCTGCATCGTGTCAGGACAGAGTCAGCAGGTAAATCTACAGGCAGACAAACCCATTCATCACTGTCCGGTTGTGAATGTGACAGGAAAAGAATAGGATAAATAAAACACAGACATTTCAAGATGTAATCACTGAACAATTAATGCAAAACAGGTGCACAACTAGAGTCACATGACTTTCAGGACTCATTCCTTATGGGAGTTATTCAATTTTATGCCTTAATTACCCCCTATTGAACACCACAAAAAACAACAACAAACAAACAGATAAAACAAAGCCAGGGCATCAGTAATAATCTTGAGGCCTGGTTGTTTCTCTGGGGTTTATTGGGTCTGTGTGCGACAGCTATGATGGTAACTGAGAATAAAAGCTCTAATATAGCACACCGACATCAGATCTACACCAGTGAAAGGCCCTCGGCTGTCTGTCATCACATCAGCAAACACAAAAGTACACACAAACACTGCAAAGACCACGTTCAACTTCAAAGTGTAATGATTGTCAACCACTCCTAAGACTGCTCTAAAGACAGAACATTTATATCTGTAGATTTCTCAAGAAGGGAAACCAGAAAGTTGGAAGTGAGAATGAAGTCGAGTCGGTTAATCATTAGTTCACTTTTTAATCATGGCTCCACCAGGTCCGTTTGGAGTACTCACAAACCTTGGCTTTCATTTTTAAACCAATAGATCTTGAGTATTATTTTGTTTATTTCCTTGAAATTGAGATTTTGTGCACAAATTAAATACAAACAATATGACTATCAAATCTTTCTCAATCTATATTCAGTCTACCGATCTTCACACCAATAGCTGGGACAGGGACTGTTTACCACCGTGTTACATCATCTTTCCTTTTAACAGCGCTCAGCTGTTTAGGAGCCTAGAACACCAACTTATAACAAGCTTTGCACGTGGAATCCTTCCTTGCTCTGGTTTGATGAGTGACTTAGGTCACTAAACAGTCCAGGATTTGGCTGTTGTATTTTGCGCTTCATAATGTACCAAATTTACATCAGGATACAGATTACGAAGCCACACTGTTGTATCCACACAGAATGTAGCTCAGCACTGCCTTGCTGCAATAAGCAGATTCTTCTCGGAAAGCCCCAAATGTTCAACCTTTTTCACCGACACAAAGCCATACCATTACATAGGTTGACTTTTCAACTCTGTGCTGATAACAATCTGGGAGGTCTCTTTCCTTCTTTAGCCTGGAGAACATCATGTCCATGACTTCCAAAAACAATTATAAAAGTGGACTCAGACTTCCACGTTTTCCACTCTGCACTCAGTCCATTTCAGAGGGCTCAGCTGGTGAGCTTTTTGGGTGTTGTTAATATCTGGCTTCCTGCACTTTCAGATATAGTGATGACCTGCGTTACCCAAGGCCAGTTTTCCAAGTGTTATTGAGCCCAAATGGTATTATCCTGAACAGAATAGTGTTAGTTTTTAATGTGGGCCTGTGAGAGGCCACAGGCACTAAAATGTTTCATTTTGGGCTTTGCTGCTGACATGCAGAAATTTCTCCTGATTTAGTTTATCTTTTGATGATATCATGGACTGTTAATGACAGAATGCCCAGAGTCCCAAAACAGCACGATGAGAAATGTTGCTCTTAAACTGCTGAACGCTTTCCTCACGCAGTGGTTCCCCAAATGGTGAACATTTCTATTATTTCAGGTTTGTGTGTTGCACATCAACACATTAAAAATCACATTAAACTGCATTTGCTTTTCACCAAAACCAAGATACAGTCTTCATTTACTGGAACACCTGATTCCAATTCAACATCTTGAGTTAGTTGGAGAAAAAATAAATAAATAAAGAGAGGCAAGAGAAATATTCATCAATCCTTCCAACAAACCCAAACAATGATGGTTGACTTTGTGAATATAACTTAGTCAAGCTTACTAAGCATTTGTCCAGGGGGCCTTCAGAAAACCAGGTTACAGATGATCAAGAAGCCTTCCTGCTGAACATTATATTAACATTGAAAAAGGGAACATTGCTCACTGGAGTTATGGGGAGCAGGAAAAAACAAACAGTATAGGAGGAAATAGGTTAGAATATAACACAGGGGGGAAATGGGAGAAGAGAGAAAACATGTGAAGCAAGCTGAGACTGAAAACTTGAGGCTAAAGATGAAAAATATTAAAAAGTAAAATAAGAAAGAAGAGTTTAGGGGGAGGCATGGGATTCTGAGCCAAGGAAATGTCATAAAATAAGGCTGCGTGCACACGTCTCAGATGTAACCACCACTGGTAGTTTGGTGATAGACTGAGTGTTCTCTCTAATCTCACAAATAGTTCAGATAACAGACAATACATCATAAGCCCAAGGCTAAAGAACCCTGGCATTTCAGCCTAATTTATTATCTTTTTGCAAATGGGGCACTTCCTGGAACGCAAATATTCCAAACAAGGCTAAAAATATCAGCTTTTGTGCCTCTGACATGCAACTGCACTGATGGGAATGGAGAGAATGACTCAATCTCTGTGCTGATTTCCATTAAAATGAATAATATCTTAAAAGAAAGTGCATTCATAGAGCATTTTTGGCAATGACTCATAAGGGGATGAAATGGGCCAACGTTAAAAATGAGTCAAACTTGTCTTTTAAAAAGAAGAAAAATGTGTTCATTCTCATGAAAACAGCCTCTAGGCCAAACTAAAGGCTGAAAAGGTTTGGATGTGAATTACTAAGTATGTGGCTGCAAAAGGCTCTGTGATGCAGACTCCATACACTTCTGTTAAGTGAAGGCTGCTCTGAAATAGATAATTGAAAACATCAACAGAAACGCAGCAGCCTTCAGCAAGCATTTAAAGCAGAAAATGAAAGGGAAGATAGCAATTTGAAGGCAATCTCAAAACCAGTATGTGGTGCTGACATTTTGCTGAAGCTGAAAATTTCCAAACTCTGAAGGTCATTCTAGATGTTCAGATGAGCAGCCAAAACAAGACACACAGACCAACCAAAAGATCAAGCAGATTAAACATAGAATGAAACTAAACTTCTGATTCATCTGTGTGATGCCTCACATGGGAAAACTGAATGTTAATAGTAAGTATGAAGTTTAAATAGGTTGAATATTTAGTTCCTCAGCAAAGATAAGAGAACCAATAAAGTGGAATGTGAAGCCCTAAAACTCCCAATATTATGCTCTCAAAGTGAAGACCAGCAATTATAGATCTGTCAACAACATGAAACAAACTACATAGAAACATGTCAGGCAGAAGATCAAACAACTCTTATTAATGCGCGACCCACAGTCTCGCTCGGTATGCCGTTAAAAGTGAAATGCAGTCTGTCAGAGAGTGATCACGACTGAAAATTGCAAGAATTTTCCAGACAAGAATGTGAAAACATCCGCTCCGCAAAAATGTCCCACCACCGTGGCATTATCTAACAACCCTTTAGACTCTGCTTATGTATGGAACCGTAGTCAGGCTTCTGCACATAACATATCTTTTACAAGAAAAACAACAAGAACGACCTTCAAACAGTTTAAATGAACACAGGGTCAGGCACCGAGCCACAACAGCAGTTGACATTTCACACGTAACACTTGAGGAGCTGTGCACTTACACTCTGTCTCTCACACATCTGATGAAGGTAGGCCCTTCCTCCAACTATGACTATCTGGGCATTGCGTGTGTTGCTCAGGTATGCCGCCAGCTGCCTCTGCCTCGACCGGTACCAGCACACATAGAAGAAGATCTTAATGATGATGAATATGATGACAACTCTGTGAAAAAAGACACAATAAAAGGAAAAAGGGGGAGGGGGCGGAGTCGTCCACAAACGAGAATCAGTTCAATCTCCACATGGAAAGGAATTTCTTTCAAAAATTAGAAAAAAGGACTTGGTTCTACTTACATGTACCAGTACAGTTCCATTCTTTTAAGAGTTTTTTTTTCAATCACTGAGAGGGAAGTCTCATTACTGAAGAACTGCTTGCCGACTCTTGGCCAATAAACGCAGCTTTCCCTGCAGACAGAAACATTTGTCTTGTTTTAGCCAGGAGCAAGTCGGTTAATTTTACACCAGATAAGTTAAAATATCATGGCTAGGATTTATATAAGCTAACGTTTAAGAAGCGTTTGATTGTGCTCTTGAACCAAATAAAAACAGGCGATAACTTTAACACCACAGCTCTTTCCTCAAATTAGCTTCCGTTTGGCTAATTTAAACAAAAAAGCGAGGGAACAAACTTACTTTATAGCGGCGAAATCGTCCTTTCCGAGTTAGCTGGTAAAGTGTGGCATTTCTTCAAACACTTTAGAGAACGAGAGGGAACCTCCAGGAGTCAGATGATGCTGTAGCTAGTTTAGCTAAGATATCGAGTAGCAGGCCAAAACAACAACAGCGTTATTTGAACCTCCCCGGGATCTAAAGAACGACCAAAACTAGCCAGTTTTTCATAAACATACCTCTTTTGGGTTTGCACAATATGGTTGGTTTCTTATTCGACAGGCTATCCCTGAAGTTAATATTTAAGTAACTTATTTAGTCCAGGGGAGTTTAAGCTAGCGCGCACTGACCAAGCACATCCTTGTGCTCATCGCTGCTTTCGGATTTCTCAGTGGGCGGTGTTCATACCGCTGTTCCTTTCATACTTCCCGTTAGCTGCTTCCCTTTCAAATGAACACGTCAATATGGCTATAAATCTATGACTTTTTCCAGTTCGAAAGTTTTACGTTAGATCAAAGTGGTATTCTTATTTATTCATCTAATAAGCTGATAATCGGAAAGTTATGGCAGCCAAATACGACTTATATATATATTTTCAACTAACGTTTATAACTGCCACATGAATAGGATGCTAATATATCAGTTTACAACCAGTATTAACGTGTTCCACATTTTTAGAAAGGTAGATTTAACAAAATAAATATTTTGGTATTTAAGATCATTGCTATGGGCACTATGATCCATTAACATGGGAGA
This sequence comes from Menidia beryllina, assembly GCA_013363375.1. Classification (NCBI taxonomy): domain Eukaryota; kingdom Metazoa; phylum Chordata; class Actinopteri; order Atheriniformes; family Atherinopsidae; genus Menidia; species Menidia beryllina. The sequence goes on from JABUIW010000156.1 coordinate 2,469,020, forward strand.
ATAATTCCGAGGTTCCCCGAAGGCAGCATCAAAAAGAGGTTCAGGTAAGGACCAAAAGTCATTTAGAATAACTATTTTTAAAAACTTAAATTGAGGTTAGGTGATCGGATAGGAATTATGCAACTGCAAATAGTTCCTATTATATTTAAAGCAAATCTATTCTCGTGAAATTATGCAGCGTTACTTTGCGAATTTCTCACGTTTGCAAAATTAACCAAAATAAACACAAAAAAAACGCCACAACAATACAACAGTTAGTATTCCTGTTATTAACTTTAGTTACTAAATATGTTATGATAAATATTAAACTAAGCTGATTTCTTTCTTTCAGTTTGGTAAGAGTGTGATCTTCTACAACGAAACACCACAACTAAACATGCAAATAGCATCCCACATATAGAATAAATTCACACGCACACACATTAAATTCATTTGTCTTGTGTCAGTTGATGTTTTCAAAAAAGAAAAAAGACAGCAGATTCAAATTGAGAAAAAATCAAAAGGTTTCACAATTTTATCAAATGAGAATGTTCTTTGACAATATTGTGATATTTATTTAGGAGAGGCTCAGCTTTGCCAGTTTCAAATTATATTCAAAATAGTTTTTAGCTTTCTACTGATGTGAGTGTTAAAAATCTTCCATAAACAGTATTTTGCTTATTCTTCCAATTCTTTGCCTCCATCTGGTGGTCACAGTTTTATAAAGTAATGACATGTACAATTGGAAGCACACATACCCAGAGCGATGGATCACATCTTCACTGTTTTCAATATATAAAATGTGGTAAGATAAACATTCCTGTTAACTGTAAGTATGTTTTGTTGCATCTCTGATCCTGTGCATGACACAAAATCATCTCTCATTCAAGGTTAGAAATATTGGTTTATTTAAAAACAAATCAAATTTCAGCACATTTGATTCATTTCTAAATACGCAGCACAAAACTGACAAATGAGAATTTCACATCCGGGACGCAGACTTTGCTGCTAACCATTGTGGTGTTTTGTCAAATTCTTTCGAGCGGTTAGAATTTAGAAAATGTATTTCATCCAGTCACACAAATCCTGCTCTTCAGATTTTCAAAATGCAGCCGTTCATGTTCATAATGCTGAGTCAGTGAGTTGGCAGATGGCTCATCTGTCATCTTCCACAACGATAGTCCGCCTGGGGTAGGTGTCCACCTCCACAAATATATAACGAAACTCATATTTTCCAGTTTCAGGATTCTGAAGGGCAACAAGGAAACTTGAGTCATAAAAAAAAATCTTCGTTCCTTTGTTCAGAAAGAAATAATTAAAATGTAGAAGTTTTGAATCGTCTCCTGTCTAAATTCAGCCTCTTCTGTCACACGGGAGAGCAATCTAACTATGAGAATAACTTAACTTTCTAACTTTTGGTGATATCTTTCAAAATCAGGCATATACCCACCTCCTTTGACTCTGTATGTACAGTTCCTTTGAGGCCTGGCTCTGAACCTTCAATGTAAAACTTAAGTCTCATATGCCTCAGTCCATCCTTCAGGTACTCCATGTGACTGAAGAGGAAGTAAACAAAAGAAAAACTCCCATAATGCCCCGTGAAACCAGAACCTTCTAATATTACCTAAACATTTGACTTAATGTACCCACATCCAGGGTATAAAACTTTTACACTGTCAAATTCCTTTAATTACATTTTCAGAATTTGCTTTACTTCTAAAATCAATCTCGATAACACTATTTCATAGTTTAAAGTTTTAAAAACACTTCTAAAAATGCAAGCTCACATCGTTTCCTGATTATCCTCTTTTTGACACATTAGTTATGTGTTTCTTCTTTCATTATTCAGCATGATCAGCAGCGTGATAATGATATTAGCAATACAGGTGACATCTGTACTGACTAAAGACTTGCTTAAATGTGACTCCCACCTGACTTGCTGCCTCCGTCCTCGTCGGGTGGTCTCACCATAGCACTTGATTGGCTCGCCAAATGCACCGATCACCTGCACTCAATGAGGAAAAAGGGGCACTGAAATGAACTGAAAGAAAAGGTCCCCCAGTGTGTTTCTGAGAAATTTACAGTGTCAAGTCTTACCTCTGGATGGGATTTAACTTTGTCAAAGGCTCTCCCATAAACTTTATTTGGGCTTGATGAGGAAAATAGCTCCTGGAATACCACATATAACAGCCCACCTAGAAAAAAAAATAAAATAAATAAAAAATATATATATACATATATATTTGCATTTGAGAGTATACTTGTTTTTGTTCTTTTCTATTGTAATAGAATTATTAATTAGTATGTGGTAGCTATGCTTGGATTTTCTTGAAATCTTACTATTGCCTCACCTGTCACTCCAAGTCCGATGAGAACAACAATCAAGTAGGTGAAGTCTCTCCCTGCATCTTTTACTGGAAGACATTTAGAAAGATTAAGTAGTTAGCTAGGAGCAGCAAGAGCTCCTAGGAAAAATACAGATTCACCTCAGCGATACATTTTCACTCAACTCTTTAAATTTAATTTATGTTAAAAAAACAGAAACACGACAACCATTTTGTCAGCTCTGTAAAACATCTTTTAAATAAATATTTTGCGTAAGTTTAAATGCATGTTTTCTTCGCATACCTTTCTGTGCTGCTGAAGGCTTGGGGCTCCCACTCTGATACCTGGACACGGACTTGTCTTTGTCCTCTGGGCGGCTTCTGTTTCTGGCTGTAAAATCCACGTAAATACTCCTCCTTGTCTGTGAGAATGACGCGGGTTCTGTTTTGAGCACTCTCCGTTCCGCTATTGTTGACGCTGTCCTCCGCGTGTGGACGAGCAAGTCGACATGGACAAGTTTACATTTCTGCAAAGAGAACAGCGTCGCTTTGTGTTGCAGGTTTCTGTGCAAGGCGTTACAAATCTGCATGTACGCCATTATTACTTCCGGGAGTTCGTGATTGTTTGGCTGCAGAAACTACACCACCCGACGTTCCGTCAATTTGCTATAAAAGTAAATACATAACTGTATCATAAATCTGCTGAGACCTTTGCGACAAGAGGTCTGTCAACAGACTGCTGCAGCAGGGCGCATTATTTTGACGTAATCTCTTTCTTCTTCGACGACGACTGGTGTTATTTCTTCTTCGCGTGGCTTTATGAAGCATGCAGATCAGCTTGCAAGTGCAATACCGCCACTTAAAGAACTGGAATGCAGAGAGATCGCAGGCAGCTAATAAAAACAAAACAAAAAACCAAAAGTACATTCTCCAACATTGTTTTCAACAGATTGTCTCTGTGTCTTCACAACGTGTATCTAATAATATTAATCTAAGAAGTTTATTTTTAAAAATACTAAAGGTTGTTTCAGTTTACCCGTCCCATGTGTTTAATCAGTATTTCATAGACTTCCATACCAATATAAATGTAAAGCTAATGAAAATGCATGAATTAACAAACTTTACTATTAATGATAAATTCTCTATAAAAACATCCCTAAACAGTTTGTCTAGCATTTAGTTTGAGGAAGGAAAATTTTAAAGAACTTCTGTCTCAAAAATTTGTATAGGATTGAATGAACCCAGCATTATCAATGTTATTCGTGTGGGAAAAAAAATCTAAAAAGGTTTCCAGAGCTCTTAATCATGGGGCGTCTATCTCACTGTGACAGTAAAAAGTAAATTTCACAGACCTCTAACTATTGTAGAGTAGTAGACAGGTATCTACAAATATGCAGATGATCCCTCTCAACCTCCCATTGAATATATACATTTCATAACAGTTCTCTCATTAATGTGTGTTAAAATACAAAATGTTTATTACTTGCTTTCTTAGACTGTTAAACTTGAGAAATATCCAGTGAAAATTATCACAATAATGCCCTGAACAAATTCGAATAGAAGTTTAGACATTTTGTGGATAAAGTAAGCCATAACAATGAAATCAGTAAACTTTAGTTTATTGAAAACATTCGGTCCAGCATTTTTTAATGTTGAATCAAATGATTATCCAAATACTACAAAGAAAAATTAACAAAATCAAAACTAGGATTCAATGATTTATGACAATAAAGAGGAAGGAAAAAAAAGACCACTAAAAGTGTTATGTTTATGGATGAATCAGTCAGTGGAATCTAAGAACTTTAATAGGACTTCATTAAATGTTTTCTGTTCCGTCCATAATTATTTCAATATAAAATCCACCTTATTATCTACTGTAAAGACAAGATGTAAATTTATTTAAAAAAACAGGAAAAAAAAACTATCTGGAATGAGCAGCAGAAATATGCAAATTCATGTTTGAATGGTTTCATGAGAATTACTTTTAAAAACCTGATTTTTTTTCTCCATCAACATCTTTACATTAAAGGTACCGTGTTCTTAATAATTCAAACTTTCAGTCTTCCATCTAAAATGATCAAGTGCTCCATGGCAACCACAGCCAAGTGTGGAGAATTTCACTGTGAGAATGGTGCACCTTTATCATCCAAGCAAAGAAGAAAAACTTCATCAAGAAATAAAAATAAAAAAAGCTAAAAAAAAGTATAAGAAATTTCTTGTCACAACACTACATTGGTAAAATACTCAGGGCAACAGCTCATTCAAGGTACACATGGGAGAGAAACCATAGCTCCGAATGCAGTCAAACTTGCCAAGATGCAGAGGAATGATGCATCTGTCTGATGTATCTGCAGAGAAATGAAAAAGGCATTACTGTAAGACTGTTCTGGGCCCCGAACATTTTCTCATCTGCTGCCTCAACTGCTCATGATTGAATTGATCCAGACTTACTTAATTAGTGGCGTTTTCGCCTCCATCTCTGAGCCGGCAGATGAGATTATGACTTTGTGTGTGCATGCGAGTGTGTGTTTGAGATGGAGTGGAGAAGAAAAAGATGGTGGGAAGGGGATGAGTATCTGTGCTAGCTCTACTGAGCAATTTTACAATTCTGCAAGTGTTGAGAGAAAACAAAGAAAAGTTGGTACAATGTGTGTAACAGTTATGAAAAACATTTTATCTGTCACTTGTTTGTGCACGACTGTGTATAATGAAGGAGGAAAGAGAGGAGAGCATGAAATAAATGATACTTACAACACTTGACGCTGGAAATGGTAAAATAATGTCCATATATTAGATGGCAAATGCAAATGAAATATTAACAATAACAAACCAAAGCATATTCAGACAATCACACAGGTGTAAGAAAGCAGACACACAGCGATGTGGTAATTGTGTGCATTGACACATGTGCTCTGCAGTAAGCTTTTGTAATGTGCATTAAGATGTGTTGATTTTTTCACTAATATCAACAAAATTTGATCTATGTGTCTTAACTAAAACTCACACAGTATGTCTCTAAATGTTGTGTTTATGCATGTGTGTGAATATATATATATGAGCTTTTTCAATTCATGATATATTCTGTAACAGATAAATGTTAACTGAAAGGTGCAGCTATAGCTAATAATCAACCAGCCTATCTGGAGCGTTATTAGAGTGCAAGTCTGTTTCCTCTGTTCATGTCATCAGGAGAAATGCTGAAAGTCTTTTGACTCCATCAGTTACCTGTGACAGTTTTAACAAGCTGGCTCTGATAAAGGTCACAACATAAAAAGATGCATCTAAGGACGTATGATTGGGAGGCAGAAATAAAAGTTGTGGAGGTCATCACTAAAAGCCAATAAATCGAAGAAAAAAGGTGAAGCTTCATAGGCGTTTATTTTAAAAGCATCAGTAAAATCAGCCCTGAAAGATTACTAGAGTGACAGTAAAAATAGTCATACTTTCCTTTTGCCTTAATATAAAAGTCTGAGTCAATACAAAGATGTTGAACCCCTACATTAAAAGAGAAGTCAGTTGGAGTTTGTGTTGTCTAAAAGAAGCAAATACTCTCAGTGAAAGTAAAAATGCTAGTCAAAAGGTTAGTCAAAATATTTAAATTAATATGGTGAAATTTTATTTGAGAAATGATCGGTAATAATTTAGCTAAGCAAACACATGCAGTGCAATTAATCCAAGGAAGATGACCTTAAATCCCATCTTTTGTCCATGTCATGTATTAATAAAGCCTTGTCTCTTCTTTTTTTCATATGCTTATGTTAATATGTTAATGCTTTATGTGGAGGAAGCATGCACAATCAAAACAACTCTTACTTGAATCGTTATATAAACCCAGATGTTTCTGATTATCCAACAGTGTTTTCCATTGAATTCAATGAGGTTAGTAATCAGCTTTTCAATTTTCATCAGAATTAAACTTTCAACATTTGACTAGATGAAAACATCTATTGAAATCATAACAATAATGTAATAAATGCTGCTTCGAATAAAATGAATGTGTTGCTTGGAATTTATGGCTGTCACAGATATGCTTGTAACATCCCAAATCTTAAATTCAATGACCATGTCTTATGAGGGCCCATATCTTTACAGTGAGACAAAACATTTGGGATGACTAAACTATGTTGCATACAGAGCTGACTGATACTCAAAACCTCTCCTCTTCACAGCGTTGATGCTGGAGTATATTCTTCTAAGTCCTTTAACTTCATCTTTCCACATGAATACACCAGTGTCCCTTCATCATCAGCATCATGCTGGTGTGAATCTCCGCTCCGCTTTTTCATAAGTCAGTGACGCCCGTTCATACTGATCCAGGATAGCACTATTCTCAAGAAGTCTACATGATGGAGACAATGCAACATAATGCAGAACATGAGCAGACACACACATATCAGGAAAGCACAGTTTTCACACTACAGGACAGAACAAAGCGTAGCACTTGATGTGGCAGCTCAGTCACATGCAAGCATGAAGCTGCAGTCGCGATCGGCTTTTGTGTTTCAGCTTTTAAGGGACCGATCAAAATAAGACTAAATTCATATCAAATATATTCATATTTCATCATCTCATCTACCAAATGCATCTTTGCAACTTCATGAAAGCACTGTCAAAGAGCTTTGGCACATAAATTGTTACACACAGGCATAAATACTATGCGTGGTTTTTAATATAAAACAAAATCTGATAAAACATGCAGACCAACAGAGGACGTCTTTGTAACTGTGGAGTGCGATTTCTGTGTGCTTTCTCTTGCGTTTGAAAAAACCCAAACATGTGATGTGATATCATGAAAGAATGTGGATTTATGATTCCTTTCACTTCTGTGCTTTGTTCGGACTCGATAAGTGTCTTTACTGCAATCATCAAGAGTTTTTTGTAAGGTTAGTCCATACCAACTCAACAGATACTCCGACTTTGTGTCCCAGATTTTAATGTAAAATTGAATCCAAAATACCCGGGCTCTGTTAAGCCTAGACCCTGCTACAAAAGTTCAGAGTTTATGAATTCACTGTTGCTTAATCCAGTCTAATCATTCCAATGATGATTTGCACTGTGCATCCAAAGATTAATTTGCAGCTTAGCAGTCATTGCAGACTACAATAACCAAATTAATCAACGATCGTACACGCTTACACTCAATCCCACGGGCAGTTAGTCACCAATCAACTTAATGTGCATGTTTTGGATGGGCGGAGGAAGTTAGAGTATCCTGAGATGACCGTACATACATTTGGAGAACATGCAAATTCAACATGGAGGGGTTCTAGTTGGGATTCAGTCCAGCAGCTCTTTTACTTCAAGCACTCCTCTTTTGACATGAGTCCATCCATCCATTTTCTAACCCACTTATTCCCGGGTCTAGGGGGGCTGGAGTACATCCCAGCTGACATCGGGCAGGAGGCAGGGTACACCCTGTACAGGTCGCCAGTCCATCACAGGAACTCACAGAGACAAACAACGAAACACACTCACATTCACTCCTAGGGGCAATTTGGAGTGTCCAATTAACCTAACATGCATGTTCTAAGATGGTGGCAGGCAGCCGGAGTAGTATAAATGTAACACTGCCGAGTTTTTCCTCTTTTAAATCCTTCAATTTTGAGGTATTGTGGTTCAAAATTTATACAAGAAGAGGACCTTTCAAAAGTTAAAAAAGAATTTTCGTTCCAGTGAAGAAAAATTGCTTTGCTATTAATATGACAGCAAAATATCTGCAAAAATGTCTGACAAGTAAGCTGCAAATTTTTAAAAGTTGCCTGAATATTCAGTGCAAATTATGAAATGCAAAACACTGAAAAGGAAAAATAGGTTTTAAGGTCCAAATAAAAGCTGAAATTATGCTTTAGGAGTTTTTGGAGACAGAAATCTATGACATAACATGAGATAGGAGAGAGTTTTAGTTGAGTTGGGAAGAAATGACCTGTAGTCCTACAAGAAGAAACATGAAGACGTTAAATACTTTTACTGATAATATCTTAAACTTAAAATGGCTGAAAGAGGTCCATGCAAATGAAAATCCACAGGGTGAAATTTTGTATGCCTTTAAGGGAAAACGACATACAGTAAACTTGAGTTTCACAAACACTAAACAAACTCACTGACATGTCAAGATGGCTGCAAGCAAGAGGACCATCTTGGTGAAAATGAACAATCAAAAATAAGAAACAAAATTACATATAAATAAGAAAACAATGAAGTAAATAATCAGCACGCGCAAAAGTCACAGAAAAGAAAAAAGAAAAGGAAAATAACTTACATAAAAGTATATACGTACTGGGCAAATGATGACTACACAACAACAGATATAGATGTTGATTGTTAGATAAGGGTGCTTACCTTGAGATTGTCTCTTAGACCCTAGTTGTGTTGTACTCTGATTCATGTTTGCTCAAAGAGCCAATGAGGCAGAACCTGAAATGTCATGGCTCTTTCATTTAATATCAAACTCTTTTTACATAAAGAGGTCAGAATGTATAATGTGCTACATAAAGCAATACGCTTCATTAGTGCTTTGATAGACTTTAAAAGCCTTGCATGCATATTTGTAGAATTTGGACACAACCAGGAACATTCTAAAAGGGGCACAAAAAGTGCATGCAGAGAAAGTTTGCATTTTAAGTTTTCTCTCAAAAAACGTCCTGATACATTCACATAGTAAATGCACAGTTTTCTTCCCCGCCCTGAAGCAGTCAAGGTGCAAATACACAATAGAATATAAAAACTTCCTCATGCCAAAAATATTGATCTACTATATGTGCAGTATATTTTTAGTATAACAGTTCAGAATACAAATGCACATTTGATCATTTTCATTAGCGTAAAGGAAATAAGTTATCTTGAGGCACCGATTGAAGCCCTTGTGGGAAGAGTCTGTCACAGACTGAATTTGTTTGAATGAAGTCTGCATATACCTAAAAATCTCTGGCGAACCTCACAGCATGGAGGGACTTTAATAAAAATCTGTAAACTATAAATCAGCACTCATGGAGAGCTAGTTGGGCGGTTCAACATGTTTAAAAAATGAGCAGGGAGAAATGGACATATTTAATTATTTCTATTTTTTTTAGCCCTTTGTGAAAATTTGTAATGGTAGAAAAGGGGGAAACCAAAAAAAAAAAAAAAACAAGACCATAATCATGACAAAAATGAGAGGAATGCTAAAATAAGAACACAAAAATAGATATAAATATCTCTTATACTTATTAAACATCCCTGTTATTAATTCTAGGGTTGCTGTTCTTCCCTCATCAGAAATCTATAGATACTGACCGCTGTACTGCCTTTTCGTGGCGTGAAAGCCGGTGGCTGGTGGTGGGGACTTCTTCCATGTCGTCGTCCAGGTCGCATCCGTTATCTGCTGCTTCCTGTGAGTAGCTGTGCTTCATGACCAGGATGCTTCTGCGGTTTCCCGTGGCCGGCAGCAGGGGCCGCACGGCCATGGGGGGCTGCGGGAGGTCCGTGAGCAGGGGGCCGGCCGCCGGGTCGCGGCCGCTCAGGTTGCAGCGGCTTCCGCGTCCCGTGAGGGACAGCTGGGACACGTGCGCCGAGCCGGGGTTGGAGGACGAGCCACAGTGGTGGTCGTAGACGCAGCGGGAGGAGGCACTGCGAAGGGCGTGGTAGTTTTCCAGGTCCTCGGCCAGGTCCACTAGGTCGGCCGAGGCTGCTGTGGGCGTGGTGGCGCTCCGCAGAGTGCACAGCTCGTAGTGAGGGGGCTCGAAAACCTCCTGAAACATGGTGGGGTCAAAGTCCTCGCGCCGCAAGATGTACTTCTTACGAGGCTGCTTGATCTGGACGATGACAGACACGATCAGCAGGATGAAGACGATGCAACAGGTGACGCCAATTATGGCCCCGTTAATGGTGTTCAGGTTGTCCAGGAATTTGGTATTAGTTTTCTCTGGAAAGAGCAAAGGAAATGGCAAATGAGATGCCTTGGATCTAGAAATAAGAAAGACTTTCATTGTGAGAAATAACTGATATTCAGGACTATTTCTAGTTAATTACCAGTTGATTGTGCTTGGTTCTCCAGGGTGGGGAAGATCATGAAACTGTTTTCTTTAGATAATAACAAATAATAATGCCTTGATTGGCATGGTCAGTTCGACAGACATTTTAAACTGGATGCCCTTCAGACTTATCCCTCACATTAATCTTGGCTTGGGGGAAATCCTTCTAATCTTAAGTAATTTTGACTTGAAAAATTAGTTTTCATCAAAGTAGACCATCAAATTCTACGAACTCCAGTATTTTAGGACAAATAGTCCACAGTTTTCCTGTCCAAATGACGTTAGCTTTCCCACCTTGTAGCATTTTGTGAATGTAAAAACAAAGGACTTTGCTGTAGAATCTCTTTTGAAAAAACAAACAAACAGCAGGACCAGTGTGCACCCAAGAAAAGGCAGACTTGACAGCATTGATTTCCAAAGGCAATATGTTCTCTCCTTTCCAAGTAAAAAGTGCTCACATATCTCCAAATAGAATGAGAAACTGTAGCTATTCACAGACGATAACTTCTAATAAATGGACCTTATTGTGTAGAAGATGAAAAGATAAATCCCATATGCTTTGAACATGGATAAAAAGGTCAGATTGGATGACATTTTTTGTCTATTTATCCCCTAATAATCTATAAAGCGCAGCCCAGACAAACACTGAGTGGAAATCAAGTCTGTGAGCGGATCTGTGACATTTACATGCTGGATGGACTTGTAGCACAGTGCGCTAAGCTTCAGTGACGGTAAATGGTTACATTCACCCATTTAAAGGAAAAAGGTTAAAAAAAATACATGACATTTTACAAATAATGAGGACAAATGTGGGCTCTGTGCATTAGCAGAGCAGAGAAAAAGAAGAAGAAAAAAGGCAGGAAACACAGTCTCTTTTTTTTAACTTTTTGGAATTGGAATTGTGGGATGGAAAATCACTGGGCTTACTTTAATTCACTAAAGTAAAACATCACAGTGCACCTACAGGAAACAGTTGTATTTATCTCTGTATTTTCCATGTTCATTAATTGAACACTATCCAATAATGTAACGAAGAAGACTTAATTCAGAGGTTTAAATTGTTGAGCACTTAGTGGCACCTTGAGAAGACAATCAATACATGAATCCAGTTTCTTTACAGAATACAAATAACCTGGTGGCCTCTAAAGATTATGAAATACAAATGACCTTTTATGCTTTAAGAATATGAAAACAGACTGGAAGATAGAATAAATAAATGGCCACAAGCTTACAAGTTGGAAGACAGTAAAATTATTATTTATGTGTCTATTTTATTGTTAGTCATACGTCTGAATAAAATTATTAAAGGACTATTACACTAAACAATATTGAGCTAAAGGGGAAATACTGTCAAAAATGATTTCTATCCAAAGAGTGAAGGGGTGGAAGAAGTTTTTGTTCAGCATAAAAAAGAATATATCCTTACTTAGGTAAGGATATACCTTAACCTAATTAGGTAAGGATATATTCTTGAAGGGCTACCCCTAATCTATGACAAAAACGTTTAATGTAGTAATTCACTATTTTATTATAATATTGTTATTACAGTGCAAAGGTAGTATTTTACACTCCAAGGAGAAATTAACTAAACCACTAAATATGCCCTGTTCACATGCTTCAGCTGCTAACTCTTATTAACATGGTGCCGTAATTCAACAAATATGCAAACATATCTGGTTCTCTTCAGAGGCGTGGGAATGACTTTTGTGGTTGCTGTCCATGGTGCTGAAACTTTCAGCACGTTCTCTCTGATTGTGGTGCTGTGACCAGGCTTTGAAAACAAATAAATACTGACCCCAGAGGAGGTAAGGGTTCAGATTAGTGGCCTTACCTTTACATTGGTTCTCATCCCATGGGTAGACACAGTTCTGAATGCCGTTACACACCAGCGTGTAGTTTATGCACATGTTACTGTGACAAAAGAAGGCATCGGCATCACACGGAGCTAAAAGGGGAAAAAAAAAGCAGAATTACAACACTAAGCTTAGAGAACATAAATATACCATGACAGTACTTTATTTTAAATTATACAAATCCATGACTACTAACCACAGATAGGGTTACATAAATTCCCATGAATCTAACAACTTTCACTCTGAGGGACGTTCACATATGCAGCGGTATTTGAAGTCCAGATAAAGTGAAGCTACAGTATTCCAGGTTTAAAGAAGGCAATTATCTATTAACATCCAATTAGAGCAGTTTTCCTTCAGTCTGTTACTCAGATTTTTATTTTCACCCTTTAATTCAAACATTTGCAGAAAATAAAGAGAAGAAATAATGTAGCAGTTGCATTCGACCATGACTCCAAGAACATGCACATTCAAAATGTAGAGGCCCTACTTGGGATTCAATTCAAGAGCTTATTACTTCAAGCACTCCTCTTTTGACAAAAGTCCATCCATCCAATTTCTATCCCGCTTATTATTAAGGTGGCAGGGGGGTTGAATAACCGAGAGAGAACCCACGCAGACACAAGAAGAACATGCAAACTCCCAGGTCCCGGTTGAACCTCACTCTCAATTTATGAATGTTCCAACATAGTGCTGACAGGGGACCACGATGCATGGTCCTGTTTAGATGCCGGCTGACTGTTAATGAAGAGATCTCCTTCCCCACTTTCATTCTTGGGGTCTCATTATGTCTCTCTTTTATCTTTAATTTTCTCCACACTCCCACACAGAACTGCCATTGATGCCGAGGCAGCTCGGCAGTGGAAAGGCAGAGCTAAGGAGTCTTTGACAGTATTTCCACGGTGACGTATGGCTGTTATTAGTCCGGCTTTCATCTCAAGTGAACAATAAGACACTGAAGCAGACCGACTTATCTCTGTCTCTCTTGTTTACCTTTCTTTCTTGGCCACTTTGCCAGCATTTCCTGCATATATCTGCCTCTGTGTGTATGCTCTGATATGTGTCTTCTCATTTTTCTTTCCAAAGCACTACTTCTGTTTCCCATTCTTTTTATGCCAGCAGAGCGCACAGTTGACCAAAAAAGTCAGGCAGCTGATTTTCTGCAAACAGCCACCAGAGGGTGGTGGCTTCCCGTCTCCTTTGCACCGAAACCTCCCGTTCTCCTCAACTCTCCAAAGAATGAGAGCAGATGTTATTAAAGAATACGATTCACTCTAATCTCCAGAAAATTAATTTCAAGACATTCTTTATGAAATGCCCTTTTGCCCACACAGAAATTTTCAGTCACAACTTGAAGCCTAAAATAACTCCTCAATGAGCAGCTGAAGAAAATTTCGTCTTGGTTTCTCTGCAGTTGGGCTCATTTTGCAGCAGTGTTGCACCTGGTTATTATCATGACTTTTTAATTCTGTGTGGGTAGTATATATGATAACTGCACAACATTGCTGTTCCAAGATTATTGAATAATTGACACCTTGCTTTGGGTTTGTGTTTCAGAAAGAAGCAAGGAAAACTAAAAAGCTCAAATTCATAAAACTTAGAGTAGAGAAGTGAAACATGGGAAAAAAAGAAGAATCCACGAAATCCTGATGTGAATCAAGATCAATGTTAATTGGTAATTTGTTCAAGAAGTCAATGAAAACCTCTAGAGCAGGTGTGATGATCATGACAAGTGATGATCAATGAACTCTACTGCTCCTGTGAGAAACTTCAAAGCATCAAAGTGATGTAATTGGTAGCATAGTGAATTCAATTTTATTTGTCCAAAACTACAATATCCAGTAGTATTGTTCTGTTGAAAAAAAGTAAGCAAAATGGGGTCCACTTAAGAGACAGTGGCTTTGTGTATTTTATCTCCAACTATAGTGGTTGCAAGTCTGCAAACAAACAGGCACACACTAAATAAACCGCTGTCTATTTCAGAGTTGAATTAATGTCCCACATCTGAAAACACTACATTAAGAGGACTGAGTGGCTTATTAAAAAGTATGTTTTCTCTGATGTGGAGACACTTCCCTGAGAAATATTTCCCCATTTTGTCTAGTTAGGAGGTTCCTGTGGGATCTCCTGAAAAGCATCATGGTCTTCTTGATTTTTTTTAAGTCTTCTTGATTTTTTAAGTTTTTCAACAGGTTAGTGCTTTTTTCACAGCCTCCTTATGGCTGTGTTAGCATGGATGTCTCACTCTGCTAGTAGTGTGATACACTGGGAACATTTGTATTTAAGGTCTTTACTTTTTTTTTCCAACTAATCATAAAACACTCATAACCTTATCTGATTTTCAGTACAATGTGGTAAGACAAAACGATCAATCTATTTGAGAGCAAGTAAAGATCCCTTTCCTAAAATACATGAGCATTGTTCTCTGATGCTTCTATGAACACAGTAAAACACTTAGGGAGAAACAAGAAGTGATGTGTGTAGTGAAGCCTGAGAAAATTTCCATCTGCAACCCCAGAGACATGTTGTAGATGAGGTGTAACAATGCTGACAGCGGAGATGTTGCACAGACACATTTATCACATAAGACATAATTGCTTCTTGAGCAAAGCTGGATTTCACTTTCTTATATGTCACATTTGTAATTGCAGACTGTAAGTCTGCACTGTAGTGCTCAGCATGAGTGTGTGTGTGTGTGTGTGTGTGAGGGTAGAAACAGAGCAGTTGTGTCAGCAGGCTGCACAGATGATGAAGGTGGAGGTTTGTGTTTGGCAACATTGCTCTCCACACAGGAGCAACTCACTGGGAGTCAGAAGCTGTGAATAATTCTCAATGAGCTGCTGGTTCCACTGGGTGCAAACATGACAAACATGAGGTTAAGGATCAAGGGCAACTGGGGAACGCTTATCATGAAAAGTTTCCCACAAGCTAAAATCCAGCTGCATGCACCTGTAATAGAGTCAAGCATGCTCACTTCTGGTGGTTACAGATACTTATACATGAGTTTTCCGAGTTCACTTGCAACTTTGGTTACTTTTCCTTTTTGCAAATAGTATGAATTTATTCAGGGGCGTATTTTAAACTTATGGAAGGTTTTTTCGAGAAACCAATGAAGCACATTTCAGGAAAAGTTTATCTCCAAGTGGAGAAAGTAAAGACCTAATGGTGGACTGAATTACTTGCTCTGCTGCTTTCTCTTACTAGAGCTCTGGCACATCTGTGCATCCACTGTTGACAGGGTTGGTGCAGAGCTGTTGAGCTGTTGTGGATGCTGCTTTAAAGGCTGAGGTCTGGCTGGGGATCGCCTGAATGACTTAGGCAGAAGCGTTGCCCCAGCAACAGCACATCCTCGCTCTGCTTGGTGAAAAGGCCTTACAAAACAGACAGTGACTTCACATATAAGCATAAACACCTTTTTCTGCCACGGCTGCCATCGACACTGATTAAGGCACCAGTCTAATTACAACAACAAACAAGCAGCACCAGTATAAGCAGGTCGCCGGTATATAAATTACATGCTCAGGCTTCTCTGGTTTATTTTACATGCAAAAGGTATTATTTCTTCCTGTTAATTCGCAGCATCTCCAATCAAACTAGACATATGTGACTGAATGCGTTGGGCAGAACTTTATAGTTTTAGTTTTTGCCTGATTATCTTGTGATACAGTTCGACTTCCAAATATGCCGAATGTAGCAAAAGGCGTGATACTTCATGCACTTGTTTGTGCTTTTCCGCTATTAAAAGAGCCCCTCAATCTCGTTGACATGCTCTGCACTTACAAGCCTTCAATCACTCTCACTGGTTCAAAGTCCAGCCTGGAGCTCCATCAGTGAGTGAGAACATGGAAGACAGGCTGTGTACTTTCGGGTGTTTGGTTTGGGGAGATGCACACAAACTGCACATCACTGTGGAATTGTTTTTGGCTCTGCTCTCTTGTCTTAGAAGGAGTTAGTCACAATGTCTTTCCCCCAGCTGCGCTAGTACGGCAAGGGCTATACTGCAACTTACACCATATGTCACATTTACAAGCACCCACAGGCAACATTCCTTTAGCTGGAATTTGTGATCCCTGGTTTCCTATTTGCAGGGAGTTAAACTGTAAAACCTTTACTTTACCTTTACTCTCTGTTTGACTTTCCTTTACTTTGTCATTGTATCACAGCACATAAACACTGATGGAGGCATCTTTCTTACGTTCTTGATAGGTTGTGAAAAGGATGCGGAAGCGGCTTTTGCGGCTCAGCTCATCTGCCCACATGCGCACCACTCCGAGCGTAGAGACCAGCATGATGTCGTTGGCCACCGTGGAACAGAACTTGCTTTTCAGGTCTTCCACCGAACTGAAACAAGACAGAAAGAGATAAGAATACATATGCCTATGCAAAGACATTCTCCCATGCATCTCGATATCCATCACAGAGTCTCTCAAGAGCCGTGGATGCTGTTTCTGTTCTGCCATGTGTTAAGACTCCTATCTATTTTCATAGTTATTGTAGATAACAGCTCAATTACAACCATATATCTTATCACATCGCGTAGTGTTATCTTAAATCAAGAATTTAATATTTCATCTTAAGATGAAGAATAGGTTATTCATCAAAGCAGATAACAAATGTGTGGGGTGCATGCTAAAACCTCTGAGCTAAAATCGAGATAATGGCACCGACACTTTTCATTAAAAGTGAAGTAATAGTCAGTAGCTGTAGTTTATTATATAAGAAAATGATGTCTGCTGACTCACTTTGCAGGTAAGCTGATCCTCTAGCGGGTTTTAATTAAACTTCACATTTTGCGAACCAGTTGATAGTTTGAGAATACACACCTGCATATGAAATACTTCAACTAGATCCGATTTGCACTCAAGACTTAAAGCCAGTAAGTAAGAATGCAATCAAACAAATTCAGCTAAAATGTCAAAATTTGTCATCTACTTCAGTGAGATCAGTATCACTGAGGATCTGTATCTTTTCCCCTTGCATCCATGTCCCCCACACTAGTTTTCATTGTTACTGATGGTGGTTAAAGTAACATCATGCTGTGTGGGCGAGTCCTTCAGATGCTGATAAATTATCATGGCTTCCTTTATGAAATCTAGTTGGTTCAGTTTAATTAGATTAATCTAAATGAAGTTATATCTACAGTATAAATTCACATAATTTTATCTCTGTCCATGCTGCCTAGTTAGGAAAAATCGAATTAATTCTGATGTAAGTTAAATATAGCTAATAACTTAATTGGAAAAATAAACCAATCTGTAAAGCATGTAGTTCCATAAAAAAATCTGTGTTTTAATTGATTTTCCAGCATACCTCGCTCTTACATCTTTACCAGTATACTAATCCTGGATAGTCTTTGAAGTTCATTATTATTACAGATCTCTTGTTCTTAGACAAATTAGGGAAGCACTCAAACCTACAAATCTTTGCCTCTCTTAGATGTTTTCTTGGATAATTAAACAGGCTTTTTAACAAACCTTCAAACACCAGTGTGAATTTTCTCTCGATCAGTAGAAACATGAATGATAACAGTAATAGCAACAGTAATAGTAATTTGATTCTTTTTGAACTTTGGTTCGGTGCAGTTCTTTACCTTTATGTCATCCACGAGAGGTGAAAGTAGTGTTTACTTACTCTTTAACCTACTAAAGTTATATAAATTCTATTGGAATCACAAGTTTTCAGTCTTTTACAGAGACAATGGTCTAAAGATATTAAAAATGTCCCACCTGCCACCGTCATAAACTGCCACAAAATTGCGCTTGCATTCGTTGGAATTTGCCATCTCATATTCCAGAAAACGTAGATAGATCTGTCCAATGTAAGCAAAAAAAGGACATAAAGAGATCAAGAGAGACAAATTAAAAGGACATGGTAACATTAGAATATGACAGAGAAAAGAAGTGAACAAATCACATGATAAGAGAGGGGAGAAAAGAGTTCAGCTTCTTACTATTACTGCCAGTGCATCTAAGTCATTAGATAGTGCCTGATATAGCAGCCCTTTAATGAAATAAGACTGACAGACTGCGCCAGTACAAAGTCATTACATATGCACATGAAATGAGGACTCAAAGACAGACAGAGTCTATTAGCTTTATTCTCATATTTCATATCTGTTGAGATAAAGTATAACACAAAACTTACAACCTTATTAAACTTTAAAGAGACTTTGGGCAATATGCCACATTTTTTGCATGTCAAAAGGGAAATGTCACTAATTTCCTTTTGAGCTGAAAGTACTTTTAGACCAGTACACCCCAAAATATTTCACCATATGCACCAACAGCAGACGTACCATATTTTTATGTCGAAACATTGAGCAGGCTGTGATATATGCAGGAGCTTTATTGTTATAATAGCCCCTTGTTTAGTTAAATATCCCACTTTGACTGTACAACGTAGCTATTCAATGCTTCCTGATTGCCTTTGCCTTATTGTCCATTCATCAGACTGAGACTTGCCAGTCACAGATATGGTTTTGGTCCACTGCGCAAAGCACTCACCATCAAAAAGGTCAACGAGTGGTTCACTCCCTAACTGTGACAGAGAAACGTGTCACTTTGACTGCCCGAAATCGAAAGCTGTGGATGGAGCTGGATAATGAACTTTTCAATGTCAACCTGGCTTTGACAACTTGACGAGTGACATGGAAAAGAGTACTGAATCAGGCTTCCCCAGGGGTCTCATATTGTTGTCAATAATTTTCAATCATAAAAAAGCTATCAGATTGCTGTATTACCTTTGCCGTAAAAATGGACATGATTACACTTTATGGACAGATGCTGCCGACAAAAATGTTTTCCTTAAAATAATAAAAGATGTATAGTAATCAGGATACTGTAGTAGACAAATCGGATGTGGAAGTTTTCACCCACAGCACAAAGAATGCACTTAATGCAGCCATCTGTAACTAGTTACAAAGTTCTCTCAGCCAAGGCAGACAAATTGCAAATGTGAAACAGTGTTTATAAAACTAACATTAAGGTCTTTGCATGGTCTATTATTGAGTACTAATGGCTAATTAAACGAAATGAACTCAGAGTAATCAAAGAGCATATTGACCATCACAACACTTTCTTGTTGAAGTCATGGCACAAAGTGCGTTGTGAAGGTAGCGGCTGCTTTCTCTACTTTGCTTTCAGTGTATGATGTCAAGGAGATGGCTCATTAAACCGTGAATGGAGTAACGCATGCTGCAAAACATTACAACATCTACATGATAAGACTGTCAAAAGAAGGCTACAAATGCTATTGAAAATGGAATGTAGCTTTGTTGTTACTGTGGGTTGAATTTGTTACCATGTCACTTGTGTGTATTCTGCTTAGGAATGATAACGGAAGAAGAAATCTGTCTCTGAAGTCAAATCTTTGATGATATGGTGCAAAAAAAAAGAAAAGATGCAGTTGCTGTTTGCACTGACTGTAAGGTGAGCACAGGGACCTCATTATGTGACAAATTCACAATAGAAACTAAGAGCCACACACAAGTAAAAGCATTTTATGTTGCTTTGCTGTTGCCTCTTTTTAATGAGCACAAACTGCCCAGTGATAAAGATAAAATCTGAGAGCAGCACACAAATCCACTGAACAGCAATTAATCAGATCACAAATTTGTAAGGTGAGAGATGGGCCCCAGCTGAAAAAAAAAACTCCCAAAAACAGGCTGCCCCGCAATTGATCGCGTTGCATAATAATGATGAGGAATCTATCTCTGACCCAGGAAGAATATGTTCTCTGAGGCTAAAAAGGTGCCTGCAACAGTGGCTGCTGCTCATTACAGTCTGAACGACTGTCCGTATTGTGACCATTGTCTTTTTGAAAACAAGCAGCAGATGTCAGAATGTGCAGGCAGTTGTGGTGGAAAAATAGACAAAACTGTTCTATAAGGCAACTGAACTTATTCACAAAAAAAAACTCTGTCATCTGAATCTGGACAGATTTCAAAACAGTAATATCAAAAATAAACAAAAATAAACTGCTAAAAACAGGCAATGAGTTGCTGGTTTGTGCGTCTAGCTATACTATTTCAGCTTTTAATAGCAAAACCTGATGTCGAAATGATAATACTGTGATTGCATTAAAAGTGGTGCAATGCTGTCACTTCTGGCAACAACACATGGTCGTTACTGCTTACTTGCAAGAATTTCTACTTTCACCGTCTCTTTCTGCCATCTGCCATCTTATCCCTAAACTCCATCCCTTATACATTTATATCTTCGATAAAATGCATTATTAAGTATCTTCATTTTTCCCCTCCCTTCTTGTTCTCCCTCCTCTGTAACCCTGCTTTCTCTCTGGAGTGCTCCTGTGCAGTCTAATTAGAGCCTCCGGTATAGGATGTCATTATCTCTCCGCTGTTCCTGGCACACTGGGTACAGTGCAGTACTATCTCAGCATAGGGGAATGAATGCCTTGCCCAGCTCCCAGTGCAACCGCATGCATACATATAAACAGTAATGGGAGTGGGGGGTAGGAGTGGTGGTGATGGCATCCTCTGCAGCTCCTCTGAAGTAAAATGTGAGCATATATATACGTGACGAAAGGATTTGAAACAACCTAAATGAGGTTTCATATGCTTCATGGGTGTTGCAGTGGAGGTAAGAGCTTCAGGCCTGCGTGTTTGAACACCGAGTCGTGCTAAAAATTTAGTTTGCCTCCTTTTGTTTGTCAGTAACAACCACTGTCAGCGTACTGTTACTCTGTTATACACACTGACATTCACACATGGATTTATATATGTGATCTTCTTTGGTGCCGTGCCTGTAATACACAAAAATATACAACCTGAAGTAAATCAGGAATACTGCTACTAAGTTCCTTGTTACCTGTTTCCCCGTAATGCTTGTTGTATGGATATATGTGAGTGCTGATGAATCAGTGAAAGTCTGAATGTGAATGGTGCACCCTTTTATTTCCCATGGCCTTGAGTTTGAAAACGAATGAGTCAGAAGGACATTTCTGGGGGGGAAACAAGGACATTAGCGGGAAATATGCAACACGAAGAGTATGCCAGATAAGAACAGCTGCTGTGGCCATGAATCACAGTCCAACCAATGTTATCAGCCAGTAATATCATAAGCCAGAGTGTGTGCACCAGTAGGAGCTGGTACATCGGGCTCCTTTGCTTTGGAGAAACCGAAAGAAATCCAAGTGAATGATAAAAAAAACTCAATGTAATTTAACTGTTTTTTTTCTTTTTGTATGGTCATTGAAAATCATTTTTGGGCAGTTCTAAATTCCTTGAAAAAACAAAACAACAAATCTGTCAGTTAGAAAACAGTACATGTTGAACTGTTAATACTACAACACAATCTTACATGGTCTAAGAGGGCTTTGCGATTTCTTCTTCACTGATGAACAGACTCAATGAAATGTGGATATGAATGAAGATGCTATCCTGTCATGACTTTTTTCTGCCAGCCAAAGCTAAACATCTGAAACAGGGAGCATGTCTAAAGAGGATGAGGTGCATTTTGCAGATCCTTTAAGGCCTGCGACCATTGCAGTATAATATACAAGTTAATTTCACCTCTAAATTCTCAAATATGGTTAAAAAAAAGAAGTCCTTTAGCTTGTAAAAATTCAGACCTTGTGATACTTTGTGTCCTTGAAAGAACTGTTCTAGCTATTAAAGTCGAATATCCTATTAAATCAAATCCTGTAAATTCACTGAATAAAAGCGAACATTATTTGAGAAGAAGATTTACTGCGCTCATGAATTGAAGTTGAACAAGGCATCAAAGTTCAAGCCGTAATGACACAGATGAGAGGTTGCAACATTTGTAAAATAGAGGCTTCTTCCTACCCTGCTGCTCCGGCCCCAGGAGGAATTTAATCCTGTAACATTAATGTAGCACAGGAACTTCTCTTAGATAAGGAAACATGGTGTGGTGAGTATTGGGGTTGGAGTAAAGGTGTGCATGTGTATGTGAGAGTGCATGTCTGTATTTGTATATGCATGCAGGGTTACGTTCACAACACAAGCAGAGAAAACAAACAGGGGCTGTTGGAGGCCTCAGGGTCAAACTGCACATCAACATTATTTTGTCTCTATTAATTCCTTCTTTTCTCTCTGTCTGATATAACCAAGTCACTATCTCCTCCATTTGTTCCATCTATTTTTCCTCCTCCTTACACCCCTTTATTCCTCTTGGCAAAAGTGTGAACAAAAAAATGGGCTTGACTCAAAGTGAACCTTTCTGCCTGTCCATCTGACCCTAATGGGGGAACATGTCGTCCCTCATCCCCCGCAGCCACAAACGCTCACATCAGAATAATGCTGAAAACTGCAGAGAAACCAGCATGCATTATAAAAGCCTCCTGATTCAAGCCACGATATTGCAGCACAAATCCAGGAATACTAAACGAAAGGAAGCTAACTATTAAGAAAACACCCTCAACTGAACTTGAGAGCAATGATACTGAGCACAATATAGCTGTCAGCTGAACAACTGGACATCAACCCGGCTGATGGGTACTCAGTTTTATGCCCCTGCCATTTCATGTGGCACTCTGCATTTAGCTGTCAATTGAATTTACAGTTAGACGGGAGTGCGCTTTATGTCACTTACTTTGGAGCGAGGCGGAGCACGGATGTACCATTTACAATCGACAGCTTCTGTAGCACCCGCCTTCCCATCCCTGGTGATCTGATGAGACTCAACAATACCTTCTGGACCAACCATTTCATACTGGCAGGCTGAAACACACACACATTCATAAACACACAAAAGTTCAAGCATGCAGGTCAAGCAAACAGTCAGGATTTATAAATACACTACGAGCCAGCATTGCAAAATCTGGGCAAGTTTCTATACAAAAAGTGTATTGTGAACTTCAGTGAGAGAGAAAAAAGAGAGCTAAGAATAAAATAACTATTAGTTAGACAAATAACAAGACACAAAGAAAATCAGAGTCAAAGGGAGTGTACCTACAGGGCAGAGGTGGGGGCACTCCCAGGTCTGCAAAGTCTGGGTCTGAGGAGAGAGCAGAAAAGGGTAAAGGGGTGTGTGGAGACATTAATTTTTAATGCATAATCAATTGATATTAGTCTTCACAGATAGAAGAAACAGTCAATTATAACAATGCACTGAAAAGACTAGAAATGGCCACTTAGCTAAAACCTCCTTTTTGGGAGTTGCATGTGTGATTGTTGGTTAAACTTAAATTCAGAACAAATAATATTATAAACCTAAAAAATCCATAATAACACCTACAGCAATATCTGTCAAATATCCAAATAAAAATACAGATTGAGTACATCTGATTGATCGTTTCACAAGAATTTGAGAAAAATCTGACATCAGAAAAAAGCCCATCACTGTATATTGGTTTTTCATTGATATCAATACAAAAAAAAATCTGGAGACAACCAGAACCAAAAATCAAATGAATGTAGTGGACAGCGGAAGTCTGAAATGGTCACATAAAATACAAGGGTTTCAGTAGATGCAGAATAGAGGAAAAAACATCTGGTTTAGACTTAGTAGTAAAAGGAGTCAAAATCACATAGTTAACATGCAAAAAAGGGAAACAGATGAGTCGGAAAAAAATTATGTTTCGTCAGCATTACTGTCAGTTACAATGTTTTAGAGCAATGTGACATGATATATGTGTTCTGTTTTGAGTTCAATAAAGCAGTGGTTGACAAAAAAAGGGATTTAGAGAGTGAAGCCAAATCAAATTAAAACCCATGGATTTTCTCTGGGATCACATTCAAGGTTTGAATCGGTCTTGCTTACAGATGTATTTAACAAGAACCAATCTATTTATTTTTTGCAGATCAACACCAGATACATTCGTCTGTGTAATCCCCCTGTACCGAGGCAGCTGTTGTTTTTGGGAGGCACAACAGTAAGATTATGCAGGCAATACATTGGGGTCGCTGGAAGGTCAGCATTCACTCACAGCCGGACGACACAGTGAGACTTTGTAGTACATGAGGATCATATTTTCTGGGCTGGCTTCTTGAAAATGGATAAAAACCCCACTAAGCTCAAGTTTAAGTCCCATCTTTATTCCACTTAGGAGGTATGAAAAAAGCAGAATTGAGCCTTACCAGAGAGAAAATGTAGTGCAAAGACATTAAGTATTCCTTTTTTAAAAGTTTTTTTAAAACTGTCGCAGTTGCCAGTTTCTCAGAAAATAAATTAAAAAGTCGAAATCGATCTCAGGCAATCCATTTAGATTTAGTTTGTTTTGAAAATAGTTTTGGTGCAAGAGGTTATATCACATTTCTATCTGTTGCAATAAATGAAATCAACAAAACCGCTCACTCTGAGGGATCTTGCATTCTCCTGCTAAAGCCGCATCAAACTCATGCCCCAATATTTAATGTCACTATTTTAATGATTTCCCAGCAGGCAGGAACTGAACATCGAGCCATCTTTCCTCTGTCATATCATCATTTTTTTGTATGTGCTGTGATGGGGAGTTTTTTTGTCCATCACAGTTTATTAGATTGAAATGAAATTAATCCAAAAACAATTTCTCAAACTAAATAATTGTGTTGATAAAAGCTTTGTGGTAAGGAAACAAATAAAGCAAATACTAAAGAAAGATGTCAGCCATGTGAAAAATATTTTTAAACAGGTCTTCCACATGAAACCCCAACACCATACTGTAGTATACAACATCATAATTTCTCTTCTTTTTGGGTTTTTTTTGTTTTACACAGCATCATATTTGAAGTAAAAGTGTGCAGGCATTAAATGGAAACCCTCTGATCCCATTTAATTCAAACCCAGTGGAGGAGCAGTTGTGCTTTCAAAGACATGTTATTAGCTATGATCGCTAGACTTTTCTCATTCAAGGACAGACACTGAACATACAGGAAACACCAAAAAGGCTTTAAATTAAATCTGATTGCTCCTTGCCAAATGGTGACATAGCAGCCACTATCTGGGCTCAGTGTATGAAATGAGCCCTGATTGCACAGCATGAACATTTTCCCTAAATGTCACTTTTTTCTTCTTGGTCTCTATGCCTAATTTTATTCCATTTAGACATGAGCCAAAGCTTCAATGTGTGTTCAGTGATCAGAGTTGCTCTCAAGTGGAGATTCAGAGGGTATAAAGCTTCATGTACACTGAAGAAAAGTAAAGCCCACTGAGTACTTGCCACAAATCTAACAAGGCTGCAGAAAGCCCTCTCTTCTT
Organism: Menidia beryllina; assembly: GCA_013363375.1. Taxonomy (NCBI): domain Eukaryota; kingdom Metazoa; phylum Chordata; class Actinopteri; order Atheriniformes; family Atherinopsidae; genus Menidia; species Menidia beryllina. Next base: position 2,494,342 of record JABUIW010000156.1, read on the forward strand.
GGTGCCCTCAGCATTGTCCTGGACTGTAGAGGATTTATGTGAACACAAAGTCAGTCAGGATATGTGAATGTATTTAAACGTTTCTCCGGAGGCTTTAACTGCACTTCCCTCCTGATTAATTGTTACTTTCAACAGAGGCTCAAATGATTCAATCTGTAAAAAGCAGGGCAAGGGAATACTGCCGCACTGTGCTGCTTAGCTGGCTTTGACCAGATAGAGGACAAGTTTTTTTTTCCTTTCTTATTATTGCCTTTGAGGGAAATCAATGCTTTGCTTGAATGTACCTCAAGCAAATCTACCATCTCTCCACAGGAAAGGCACTCCCATTCTCTCTCTCTTTATCTCTCTCTCTCTCTCTCTCTCTCTCTCTCTCTCTCTCTCTCTCTCT
>JABUIW010000156.1:2494739-2571474 GCA_013363375.1 Menidia beryllina
CTCTCTCTCTCTCTCTCTCTCTCTCTCTCTCTCTCTCTCTCTCTCTCAGAAGAAAGATACAGGAATGTAATTTTCATGAAGAATTGGCAAAAATTCTTCTCACAAGTAATGTCAACCATTTGCGAACGTTATCGATTTCACTCACTGTAAGGTGCAACAAGTCTTGATGTCTCAATGAAATCAAGACTGTAAGCATTCAAAGGATAGAAACCAACGTAATATTATTCAGGCCATGAAAGACACCTGAACATGCTATAAACTGAACAATGTATATTTTCCTTGAAGAAACCTTGAAAGTAAAGCTTTCAAAGCTCACATGTCAGATCACTCACTACAGATGGAATTGTCTAAATCCAAACTGTTTGTACTCTATAGCAGGGGAAGCAGCTCCTCTTGACAGACAGCTGTGATTTTATCATTTTTCCTGTGACCAAAACCTTACATTAGATCATGTGTTTACAAGAATCAGCTTGCCAAACCATGTGACAATGCCCAGATTGTGTCAACTTGGAGCAAAACTGCAAGCCTGCTGGACTATATACTCTAGATCCGGTCCATTTAGGCACTAAGCCTCATGGAGAGGGATGCTTCGGTTCGTTGTTGACTTACATGTTATCTTATATATTGTCATCAGCCTGCTTAAATTGCTGTGAGTTTGAAACATGAGACAGAGCCCACGGACATTTTGAAGGGACACAAATGACGCTACGCTAGCAGTGACAGAATGGGCTCCCACACTATGTAAAAGAATACCAATCCAGCTTTGGGTGACACTTTCAACACACAGTCGGGTTTGTTTGGGTTAAGATAATTATTCTTTTTTTTAAAACTATTATTATTATCATTTTATTTCATTTATTTATTTTTTTTACAAAAAAATATTCAGAAAAGTGTTCTTTTTGTTTACTAGCATCTAGGCTTGAGAAAAATTTGACACCTCTATCTGCCACCAATTTAATCAAATAATGGCTTTTAAAAGCAGGAACGTTTACTCTGTCCACTCTAAGCTGCTGTGGACAAATGGTGATAAATTCAGGAAAATGTTTAGCGCTGAACTTTACAATTAGTCTATTTTTTTAGCTGTATTATGTTGACAGTATTTATCGTGTTTATCAAAGCAGAAAGCAAAACTTTGGTCTCATATTGAAATAGAATAATACACTCTTTGTGTTTTTAAGCTAACTCATTTTCCCAAAACTCAAGTTGACATTTTGCTTGTTTTATTCCTACAGTCAATAATTCCAACTGATGAGCTATTAAATCAACAAGTACAAAAGGGCAAGAAAAGAAATGAATATTGACATTAGCCATAACCAGTCAAATGATTTGGCTGTTTTGGAAAACAATTGATCAGCTCTCAACAAATAGCTTGACATTTTTGGGACTCCAAAAGCGGCACGTTTCCCTTCTGTTGGGAATTACAGGAGAAGAATCACATCATTTGGATTACACATGGGGAAGGAGGGCTAACATAAAAACGGGATAACCGAGAACAAAATAAAGGTCCTGGTATTTATTTTCTTTTAACTTTCAGCCATTTTTCTCTCATATTCTGTCCCTCTCTGGTGTGGCATTGTTGCATTCTTTGATAATTTCAAAAGAAAAAAATTACACAGATTTTATTTAGATGCAACCATTTATTGCAGAAACAGCCTCATACATTAATTCATGTGCATATGCTGGGGATTATTCTAGTTTATTCAAGTATTTAGATGAGGCATTTGAATTTTATGACCATTCAAATTTGTGTGAGCAGGAGTAAACGGAAAGCAAAGTGCGAAAGAATGAAAGGGAGGAAAAGGACAGAAAGGAGTTACAGCCATGAGAGGATGAATTTAAACTGCAGCTGATTATTGTTCTTAAAAGTGTTTTGGTGTACAATGTATTTCTCCGCTCGACTGGCATCTCAGTCAAAATGTTCAGTCTCAGGAAAAGAGCCACGGCTCTCTTTCTGACACTTTCTGTTGGTGGAAATGTAAACCAGAGCTTGCTTTTAGATGTCCAGCTGTTATGTTACTCCACTTTGTCCATGTGAGGGTTATGGTTATGCCATAAAAGACCTCAAATAACAGCTTTTCTTCATTTGAGCTCGATAACTACTATATTACAGCTTTTTATATGTAGTCAATTAACATATTTTCCCTCCATTTCTATCAGACTGAGAATGTTTGTGTACAAATCACTTATTTACACAAAAATATAAGAAGATTCAAGTAGAAAAATATTACTTTGATCAAGAAAAATGGTTAGTTCCCGAGCTTACATGCTATGCCTTTTTTACAAATGTAACCAAATATAGTTTAACATGTGCTAGACTGCTCGTTTGATTAGATTTTGGATGGCTGAGACATCCTAAAGCTGCTGGTTTCCAAGCAACGTTACTGTGGGTACCTTCCAAACATCAACTTGATATTTAACAGAGAGATATGAGGGTGTTATTGACCTTCCCTTCAAAAATCTAATCAAGGAAGCTAATCAGCATATTTTACAAAATGTCAATCTATTTTTGTAAGCATATCTATATGTACCACCCCCACAAAAGCCTCAATCCTCTTTATGTCTGTCTATGTTTCCAAACTCAGCTCTCACGCCTGTGAGAGAAGAGAAAATCAAAGCAGAAGACAGGTAATGAAACGATGACCTGAAGGTCATCGATGCTGGTTGTGTCAGAGATTTATTATTGTGCTTTGGCATCACTTACCCCACCACAATCACAAGGCCGAGCAACCTGAGCAGAAAACGCGCGTGTATGGAGGTGCACGCGCACGCACACGCACACTCATCAGTGAATGAAAAACGTCTTCTTAAGACCTCCTCTGAAAAAAGTCTTCTTGAAATAGAAACAAAGTTCCTATTAAGAGGCTGCTCATCCTATAGGCTCCGAGGTGACCCGTGACCTTTTCAGACTCCACTTCCTGAATTTCAATCAAATGGGCTCCACTCCTTGTGCCTTCAATCACCTTCTCTGTCCTGCTTGATTAATTGATTCAGTCAATTACATGTGCTGATAAAATGATTTATGAACTGCATGAGGTATGTATATTCGCTCCACCGGAGATGATTTACTCATGTTATCTATAAGCTCAGGCGGGGTTCTTGACTGCAGCTGCACTAATAATACCTGGAACAATGTGAACGGGATATTTCCAGTGCACCATTTTACGTTGCTGCTAAAACACAAGAGTAAGACCAGAAACATGGGAGTCTGATGTCTGCATGGCATAAACCCCTTTGCACTTATCAAGATGAATTCAGATCACATCAACTCTCTGCTACTCTTAAAGCTAATCTGAGAATTTAATTCTCAACTTCTTTTTCTAATATCTAGCCTTTGAAATACAGAATACATGCTTCAAAGCCAGATTTGGTATAGTGTCATATATGGTAATTATTTTGGTCATTCTGAGGAAAGGTCTATACCCTGACTGAAGAAACCAATACCAAATGGATTCACTGTGCAGGGATGCAGATTGATTGTAGAGGTAGGAAGTTAACTGAATAACAAATAATGGGATTACGGTATTTCCTTTCAAGAACTACAAACCAAAACGTCAACCAAAACAACCGAACAACACCTCAGAATGAATAGATTGAAGTACCCTGGACTTGCTAAAGTAATTTCCAAAAAACTGAGTAGCATTTATTTTTGCTTGAGACAAAACTAAAGTTTGAGAAACCCCTGAAAAAGCAGTGTGCACGGTTTGCTCAGGAAGGATATGAACAGTAGGTATGAAGGTATTGTTAAATACCCCAACTGTACCTCCCACGGATGTCTTTCTCTATTCAAATAAGCCATCCCGACGTCAGAACATCTAACACTCTACCAAGAACAGTTTCTTATAAAACTCTGAAAAGCTGATTTAAAAAAAAAAATCACATTCCACAAACAGTTTTGCCTTCTGTATGCACAGTACAGCAACATCTGCCATCTGAGTATCTGCATATTTTCCTTCGAGATAACCTCAGAGGATTTAAAAACCTGGCTTTATCTGCAGGGGATCTTTTTGAGTGGCATCTGACACCCAAACTCAGAAGGAGTCTTTCGGTTTCACTAATCAAAGTGGGCAAATCAAAAAGAAAAAAGGCAAATACTGATTTTTCTTGAAATAAATAACAGAACTCTTTTATCCATTCACTGCAGGCAATTTTGCCTGTTTCAAACATGACTCAGGTAGCACAAAAATAAATAAAAGGGGATGATTTGAGTCACCTGCTCTTCCCATCTGAGCTACAAAAACTGACCAGTATGTTGCCTGTGATATCTTATTTATCCCCACTTATTAAAATGATTCTCGAAGAAAAGATTTGCCCATTTTCTTCAATTAGTTCACCAAAATTACACATTTTTTCTCCTTAACATTTTGACTACTTAGGACAATTACCTCTTGTAATGAGTCACAGCCACCTGGCCTGTCACATAACTGTCTGGCAACTCTACACACCCAAACTTATTCACTTTTAAGAAGCCAGAGAAAATTCTTATGAGTACCAAAAATGAACGCAAAGACAGAAATCAAACAAATGAATCCACCGATGCATCATTTGTCACATTATGACAGGTGACAAATTTTCTGTGTCTGCTCAGGTGCACCCCAAAAACCTTGCCTTTGATCACCACAGGGCTGTAAAAACATTCGGATCCATCGACTCATTATTTTTACCCCTCTGTACTTTGGATGCTGTGTGTTTATCTGTGCAGGTCGTTAATTTAATGTTGTCCTCACAATGATGGTTCTTTTGTTTCAGGTCTAAAGATATGACATCTGTCAACACAGTGTATGAATGGGAATTTTTGTTTTTTTGTCAGACAGCCCGATTGGTGATGTTGCCTTGGCAATGCGCAGCCAGGAATTTGGTTTGTGCGCTCTAAAGAAGCACTGAAGAGAGAGGAGTGTTTTTTTAATTCTATCAAAACTCCTCTCTCTGGAGAATGAGATGCTTCGCCTGAAGGCAGCGACGTAACACCTTATTATAGTTCCATTGCATTGATAGTATACACTGTAGCACACATAAAACAATATAGAGATACTCAAAATTGATTCCACATTAAGAGCATATTTAATTAAATCTGCTCTGTAAAGCATTAAGAATTTCCTGAGTTGCGCAAATTAAGCTACAATAAATACATCAAACACTTGTTCCCCAGTTGATAATAAAAACTGGTTTATTTCACAACATTTTGACAATGGCAGATGAAGAGCTTCTAAAAGTAAATCTACAGCCATCAAGAATCTTTTTTTCAGCAGTGTCTTGGCAGTTTCTTCCACAGCTCCTCTACTGGGAGTTGAAACTCTTAAATATTTACCTGCATTAATTTGTTCTTAAAAGTCCCTTGAAAAAAAAAAATAGGATAATGATTCACTACTGGCCTGTGCATTTTTTATCTGCTCTTTAGCAGAAGAAAAAAACAAAATAAAAAAATCAAACACCCTCAGGTTAAACCGGTTTTGTTGCCCAGTTCTTATAACAAGTAACATTTGACATTTTTTCATTTGAAAATACCACCACATAGTAATGCTATAATTGTTTTGTGACATTAGCAGTACCACAACCTGATGACATCTCTGCTGTGCTTCACTATTTCTGGAGCAATCTTCTCAAAGTTCTTGCTTAGCCACCTGTAAACAACATTCCAAAAGACTTCTGTCCACAGAACATGTTCACAGAAATACAAGGACTGATCTACAGAGGTTATTTCAAATAATAGTATCTATTTCTGTCCCTTTCACTTGGTGGATGGAACAGGCTGATAACACTCCACACTGTGGGATGTAAGGCTTTTTAGATGTCTATGGTATTTTACCTGGGAATGATTCCTTCTTTTCTTTCTTTTTTTTCTTACAACATTACTGATGCTCATAGACAAAACTGTATTCACACTTGTGGGAAATAAAGTTGAAACAATGTTTTCATGCGAGGTTGAATCGTTAAGTTTGAGGTTAAATAAACATTAGACAATAACAGCTTCAATCAGTCTTTTTAATCGTCGTCTTGTTTGGGGAGATATTTTCCAATAATATTTCTATACTATTAACTTTAAATTCAGGAGTATCAGTGATTTTTACCAGAAAAGATTCTGTTAATCCTGCCAAATTTATGTGTGGATTTGCAGAGGATTAAAGCCTGACTAGTGTCTCTACAAACAAACGCATTCTGAGAGCAAACATCAGCAGCTTGAAGATACCAGCTCGGATTTCCTTATTACATTTCCACAAAATATGTTTATGCTGCTAGTGGTAAGACGACAGCTTTCTCTGACAAAACATTTACCATTTGGGATTTGCTGTAGTAAATATTTCTGAGACAATTGATCAACACATCCCGATTAACCAACTTTGGCTGTGTAGTGGAAATGTTCTTTGTATATCCTTTAGGCTAACACACAAAGAAACAAATTGAGAAATAAGGGCTGTAGAGATGTCGGTAGATGTGAATTTCTAATAACTACACAATCCCATAAGTACTGTATCGCTCTTCATAATACGGGCTCTATGAAATGTTTTATTAATGAGACACAATAAGTCTCATTTGGAGCTGAAGAGTAGGTTGCATTGCTACATGTCCCTTCAGTATTAACTGCTGCCGCTAATGCATGTACAGCTGCATATAAATAAGCTTGTGGTTATCAGAATGGAGCATGATTTCAGGGACTTGACATGCAGGTTGTACACACATGCACTAGTCCATACACAATGACTCAATTTCCCAGTGGCCTCATTTCCTCTCAGCTGCTCTGTAGTGACATTTAAATAAGTATCTAATTAATCATCTCTGTTTAAGTGGTTGATCGAGTTAATGAATAGCTGCCATTAATCACAGCACACACAGCTGTGGATGGAGTTCCTTTGACACCCTCAGAAAGATCCAAAGAGAGATGCAAGTACAAAGTAAAGTAAAATGATAAAAAAACAGACAAAAAGGTTTAAATCATGTGTTACCATCTATGTCATATTCCAGTATTTTAACAAGCATCCTATTTCCAAGCTAAACATGCACGCTACATTGTGGACTATTTGCCTGAGCAAACAAAAGGCCATTGTGAGAGTCTGTTTTGATTCAACGGTGCTTTAAAGATTAGCCATATAGCTAATACATCAACGGGGCATTGTTGACCCTCCGGATGACAACACAACTATGCAGAACAGCGGGTGCAAAATGACACAGGATCTGTAGGGCCCTGATATGGTTCTGGGTGTCACGGTTTAGTGAGCTGGGTATGTGCCCCCGAACAGTGATTGGCACTGATGTGCACCCCAATGTAACCTCACAGGCATCACAATATGCACGCCAGCAGTCCTGCTCAGAATGCTCTGAGTCTCACTGCAGAGGAGCTGAGAAGGTAAAGGAGTGTGTCTTGTGCTTATCCTGCAAAGAGTAATATGACGTGCACTTTTTCCCCGTTATTTATCCCAGGAAGCTTAACCGACCCTTTTTTTTACTCGTCATACAAACTACTTGCCCTTGACCTCTGAAAGTTGAATGCATTGTGTAACCCTGCAGTATGAGACTGTAAGTGGGAAAATTATCCTGAGTTATCTCCACCCCCGCTACAAGCAACTATGGTTCAAGTTCCCTTGATTAAAAACACTTAACCCCTGGATGTTCTGGTGGAGGTAGTCAATATCCCCATATATCAGTTTTAAAAAATGAGATTGTGTGTCAGTACAGGACAAACTGTTACAGTATTTTCAGAAGACTATAGATTACAAGAACTGTGTGACCCGTCCTTGTGTGTGAACCCATGATTCACATGATACATTATTGATCCATATGGAAAGCAGCTATAGAAAAGTTCTTAAAGTGGACAGGGATAAAATGTCGATCCCAAGGACACCTTAGTAGGGCTATGATGACACAATGGGCAATTTGATTCATCCTATATCTGGAAAACAAAGAACACCCAGAGCTTTGCTCTGCTCATCATCACAGCCCTGTCAGACAATCTCTGCTACGCCTGTCAACAGCTGACACCATGGTCACAATCATAGCATTTAAGAACATTTTTCTTCCTTTGTTATTTTTGTTTTTTATTAGTACCTCTTTTTTAAAATATTTGGTTTCATTTTATTTTTTATACATTTTTTATATTTTTAGCCAGCAGTGTAGAATTCCATCCATGATTTTTTTTTTTGTCTGAGGCAGGGTTGGTGCTTGATAATCTGCTAAACATACGTGACCAGGTCTCATCCTAACCAGATGCCTTGACCATCTCATCTGACTTTGGCTGTTGGAAGCAGCAGCTCTGCTCCGAGCTTCCTCCGGATGGCCGAGCTCCTCGCCCCATCTCTGACACTGCGCCCAGCCACCATCCAGAAGAAATCCATTTCAAGCGCGCTGTGAGCTTTTTCTTTTGGTCATCACCCAGATCTTTTGACCATCTTGTGACCACATAATCTTTTTCTGATGCAGCTTCATGAGCTTTAATGAGGCTTGTGGTGAGGTGGGAGCTGGACCCAAAGGCAAAGCTTTCAATTAACTGGTCTGTCCTCGTTCCAGCCCTCACCTATGGTGATGAGATCTGAGCCATGACTGAAAGGACGAGATCGCAGATACAAGCTGCTGAAATAGATTTTCTTTGGAGGATTTACTGATTGGGTGAGTAGCTCAGCATCCAGAGGGAACTAGGATTAGAGAAGCTGCACCTCCACATTGAAAGGAGTCTGCATAGGTGGTTTTGGCACCCAGTTTAAAATGCAACCTGGATGACTCCTTATAAAGATTTGTGGTCGCATCCTTCTGTAAGACCAGAACTGGATGGACGGATATATTCTATTTGGTCTGGGGACTCCAACGGAATCCCACTGGTGTTAACAGGGGGGAGGGATGTCAGGGTTTCCTCCTGATCCTGTTGCCTCTCTCTCTATCTACACACACACATATATATATATATCCATGTAATAGCAAACTACCTATTAAATCTGTATCCATCATTACTTATAGCTGCTAGCTAGTATCGTTATAATATGCTTTTATAGCATGCAAATATTTCAGTGGATGCATATTTTCATTACTTACTCGAGCCATTTTTGTTGCCTTTGGCAACTGCAAAAGTGTCCTCTTATAAAAACAAGAAACCACACGTTGGAAACAATTAACGTTTTCTGCTTCAAGCACTCTGATCAGGAATATATATAGTTCAATAAAAATGCAAATCTATTGTAAAATTTCTAAATAGTTTGTTTTTATGTTTTTTGTTAATTCATTTTCACTTTTTCTTAGACAATTAAGCTTGCTGTTGATAAAGACAAGAAGTTATTAATTACTAATTACTGTGCTTACCATATTAATTACAGAGCTTATTTATTACAGACATCTATATATTTTTAGTTTGTTTTTAGTTTGGCACACTGAAGTACAGGTGAAACTGTATTTGTTAAGTTACACATGTGTGTGTCCATCACAGCTTTTCCCCAAAGGGAAAGCAAGGGATTTGGTCCGTGGGCAAAGGTTTAATTTATTTTTCCACGTATATTCCAGATATAGATTTGAGCAAATCCCTTATGGTCTATTTTCACAACTGTGTCTATGAGCGAAACTACAAACGCGTGTCTTGCATGTTCATGTGTGTTCTTCCATTTCTTCCCCTGAACAAGTTGTTAAATGTCCCCCTCCTTTAAATGCCCCAGGGAAAAATGAAGAGAACAAAACAATGATACGCGAACAGTGCCACACCAGCACCTTGTCATCCATGCAGCATGAACATGTGCGTTCTTAAGCATTGACATGCAGTTTAAGGGCCTCTGAAACGTTTTCTCCAACACACACACACAAATCGGCTGGGACTGAAACAGTATGGTAGCAGCTCAAAACTGAATATATGGATTACTTATTGGAGACTCAATAAGATGACCGACTGCTTTGCTCTGAGAAACAGACAAAAATAGTTTGTTTCAGATATTTTAGGTAGAAATCCAGTAAAGCCAAATTTCCAGACATTTACACCTCTACACCATGCTCCAGTGAGCATGTTTGTGATGTTATGTTTACCAGTGCGTCTTGCATATTTTGTTGTCAGCGTTAGAGAAGATGATTGTGTTTCGTTGATGGTTCAAGTGGGCCCAACTCCTGATAGCACTGTTAGCTGTACCGAGGCATCACAGGTGTTTCTATCTAAGACACGCCACATTGACAGACACATTCCATCCAGGTTCCATTTGGCCAACCATGCAATAAATCAACACAACATCACCACTCTGCCACTCATTACTGCACACAGTTTCTGAGAGGCAGAGGCGGAGGGTGAGAGGGCAGTGTAGGGACATAACGGGACATGGCAAGAATATTTCTACTGATCGGCAAACAACTTCATGTAAAGATGGCTAATCAAAGATTCTAATTGTTTTTTGTGATAATGCATAATTTCCCTGTTATGGGATTATGACAGGTGGCAAACCATTTCAATTTTCAGAGCCTGTAATAAAGCAGTGGCTCACACACTTTTCTGTAACAGTCTGAAATTTGACCCAGCGGGGCCACAAACTGCAGCAAAGCACACTTAAGTGGGAAGCCAAGACAAACACGAGTGGATTGATGGAATGGATGCTGAACAAACCGTTGTTGATGTTAACATGGACTCAGATTGCAGACTGTGTGTTTTCAAAGTAAAAGTGTTGAGAGCAATATTTGAGTCAAAATCACACTCAGAGTTTGCAGTGAGAATTAAACAAATAGAGGAGCAAATGCAAATGATTGGAGATCATATTTGAATCTGTAATTGGGAAGAAATTATCAGAGACTAACAGGGCGCCTTTTTGTAAGAGAGCAGATTAGCAAATAGACACGATCACGCAAATAGAGATTTCGCTTTCCCGCTCTAAAGAATCCTACATTATATCTTCACTAAATTGAAAAATCCTTATAGGCACCATGGCAGCTGCATTACAAGCTTTATACAGCCATTGCAAATCCACAGCTCAACAACAGCTCAACAGGAAACTTGTCACCAAGTCAAAGGAAAGAAAAAGCAACAGCATTAAATCCACAGCTAAGTAACAGTAAGTACCATCAGGCATGCTGGATACATTCCCAAAATGTATGTTTTCTTTCATGAGTCTAATCCCTACATCAGCTACTTTAAACATGCATTTCTGGAAATAAAAATGGCAGATTCTGGTGCAGTTTGCTGCTGCATAAGAGGAGGCTGACAGGCTCTGAATGCGGGAAAGAGCAACACTGCTCTCTGGAAAACAGCAACAGCAATAACATGGAACAGAAGTGAGCTTTTGGTGCGAGACAGAAACAGAATTCAATTAAATACAGACTTTTGGAGAGTATCATCTTAAATTAGGTCTGATGAAATCTGATTTTAAAAAATGCATTACTGTAAGAATCTTTGCACCAGTGGTAATGAATATTTTACACTAATCATCGAGATGAGCTGAAGAGTCAATTTAAACACACTAAAACAGATTATAAATGATCTAAAGTCAAAATGAGTTCTGCATGGACAGTACACATCGATGATCTCATGGAAGGAGGAAAATTTATCTCATGTGGCCTTTTGGAGGAGCTCTGTGAAGTTTGATTAATCTTAATATAGTGGAAACTAAATTAAACTCAACTTCTTAAGATTAAATGTAAATTTGTATTTTTTTTCCCTTTAATTTTCTGTTTTATTCTGAACATGTTGAACATACTGAGTCAGCTTGACCTCTACATAATTCTTTGTGTCATCTGAATTAGATTCAGTAGGATTTATTTTCTTTCTTCAAAGTTGTAAGCTTAAATGAAAATAATTCAATGCATTGTTCCATTGTTAAACTAAGTACTATCACCTTGCCTTTGCCCTCCCTGACTCTCTATGCAGTCCACTTACAAAACACTTAAGCATGATAAATTTTGCAAAGAGCCCTGATTATGCATTAAGGTCAGAAGGGCCAGAAAATATGTACACCAGTCAGCAAGATTCTTATGGAGAGACTACTGGGCAGTGTTACAGACCAAGCTGCCAAATCTGGCCCCGCTTTCATTGGATGATGAAAACACAACAGATCGCAGATTGTGTCACCATCCCAAATATGTCACATTAAGTATGAAACTGCGTGAAATGAGTAATCATTCAGAATGGTTCAACACAATTATGGCAGACATCCAGCCTGAGTGCTTTCCTTGCTGCACAGCATATTTTCAGGACATGGTGTTTATGCCAAAATGGGTGAATGGAAATGGTGACAGAGAGAGAGATGGATGCTGGAGTTACACATTATAAGAAATACATATACAAGTGCAGTGATGGTCTTTGCTTTGTTTCTTGGAAAACTGAAGGGTTTAAGATAGTTTGACCTGACTTGGGTCATACAGCATATAGTCTTTAATGGTGCTTTGATGTGTTATAATTATTTCCTTAGTTGAAATTTGTTATGTTTATTGTATTTTGACTCTATCTTTGTGTATTGAAGCCTTACGCTATTTAGCTGACACAAATTATTTGACTGTATCTCTGATATTTAGCTCTTATTGGTTTCTTTTTTGGTGTCTTATTTCCTAATAAAAACACATAATTGCTATCATATAATACCCTAATATTATTAATTTTACTTGTGTGTTATCTTAAAGCTCTTTTTCCAGATATGACACTTGTCCATTGCTTGTTTCTTTACCGCACAACACAGAGCCAGGTCAAGGTCATTGAGGTGTGTAAGAAGAGGCAAGGATGATTCCTTGTTTCACCCTCATGTGCACTACTCATGTCAATAAAGGCAGATTGATTGCAATGGCTTGAGTATTTGCCAATGTTATCATGAATTGCTTTTTTTGCACGCATGTTTTAAATGATCAGCAGCATTTAGCGGATAATTAAAGCATACTGTGTACATGTATGTATATATTCTTCTAGTACTGCTGTGGAGAGAAGTGCTTGCCAAAAGAAACTTCTAACAGCAGAGCAGGTAAAAATCTTTAGCTTTCTGTCAATTCCTCAGTCACTCTGATCCAGGTATAAAAGAACTATTGCTCATATAGTCATTGATTTTCTGCTTTCATCTTCTTTTACTGTCATCTGACAGTCAGTAACAACCAAAAATCTGTTAGGAGATCATAGCACAGGCTGGCATTCTAGAAAAGGGAGACAGCTAGCTTGGCACTACCCTGCTATAACAACGTCTGCCAGCAAGGTGACTGGCTGCTGGCTTAAGTTTCGTATTTACAGTACAGACGAGACTCTGAATAAGCATATTTTCTGAAATGTCAAACTGTCTCCTTAAATCAACACCTGCACAGTGGAGAACACTAAGATTTATGCAGGAAAACTAACCAAGGTGTTAAATCCACACACTTTATCAAACAGACATAAATCGGTTTAGACACATAAATATACTTCCACTCTGCTCATTCAAATGCTGCTGGAGGTAAGAGCCACCTACAGAGCGATGCCATCTTTTCTGTCTCACCCAGAAACCGGCCATCACCATGCAACATGGGAGAGATGCTGAGGAGTCACACATCAGACTTCATTGCATTACGCCCTCATCCCAGCATGTTTTCATGATCACTGTCAGCACTGACATATTCAGCTGAGAGTGGGATGAGGTCTGAGGTTGCTGTGGCGCTGTGGTCAAAGACATCCCGGTTGTGTTTTTCTAAACGTGTGACTGTGACGGATGTATTTACACTGCTGCATGATTTTAGTGGAGCTTTGCGCACGTCCTTTAAGATGAGTCCAGGCGGTCTGTTTTGTTGTTGCGTGTGCTGCTGTTGCCTTCATTTCATCATGACTAGCGAGGCAGTGAGGGGAAAAGAATGGAAAAGGAACAGAATGCAGACATGGTATCATATCCTACTCTGCTCAGAATGATTATTTCATACATCAGCACTCATAAACACAACAAAAATAAAACAAAATACCGTTGTTTTTAGTTAGAAGGCTCCAAGTGTTGTGCAGACTGCTAAGTGAATATGAATGAGCTACAGTGCAGTTAGTTGGCAAAAATACCGCTTGAGCTTTAAGCTTCTTAAGACTGTGTGTCCTGTTGCTGACCCTATAATCTGAAGTCCTCTTCAGTCCACACAGAAACATCTCAACAACTGAATTTTAGTATCCATGGTGCTTAGATGATGAATGCAAACGACTTATGAAGTTTGGGTATAGCTAATCCTGATAATTTGATTTTGAGGCTTACACTGGTCTACAGGATATGCTTGCCAGCTGCAAGAAGAATTAACTGTTGGAGATGAAGAATATAAACAAGCAAACATGACAAGGCACTTCTGAACAAATAACAGGGTAATAAAAAGACATATCCCAGCGATTGCCTTTGATGTAATGTATAACTTTGTTTATGCAATATTCCACTAGAACTGTCCCCTGGTACTGATATCTCCAGTCAGGTGAATTTATAATCAGCCAGCTTTAACGGGATCACACTGAGACCCGTAGTCTTAGTGTCCTTAGTGCTCACAATGCCCATGAAATGTGGCGATGGCAACCGTGCACACTCAGGGGACTCTTATTCATATCCTTTTTCATTTTTAACTTGTACCCGCCTTTCAGCGTCTATCTTTATTGTAAGCCAGCGCACTCAGCCTAGAGGCAACCCACTGAAATATCTGGGAGTTGGAAAGATAAAAGGAGTGAATGTATTCCAATAGACATCAATACAATCATTTTTTTCCACACTCAGCTATAGTTAGATTGCAGAATTTTTATTGCTGCCTTTTTCAATGGAGTTACTTCATGACAGAACAATACATACTATAACGGTTCTTTGAGCTCCACTTTGCTATATAAGCATGTTCTGGACCATCTTTGAAGCTCTACCAGCCACAAAGCATACAATATAAACATCTCTTCTGAATTTAAGTGAACCCCATTCTGCTTAAATATATGTATGAGTGTGTGTCTGTGTGTATGCGTGAATGCTAGAGAGAGAGCAGCTGTCAACATGCCAACCGTTGTATTCTTGTTCTATCTCTCCCCTTGTGCTCCCTGTCTTTTGGTGCAGAGCAGAGAGAGGTTAAGAAAGTGTCCGTTTTCCTCCTCACCGTCTTTATTCAGCCTACGTTTTTTTTATTAATAGTCATTGAAAATGTCAAACTCGTAGTATTTGTAACACAAAATGACATACTCTCAACACGCTCACTTGTCAACTTCAGCCTCCATCACAGGCATTGTTTTGGTCACTGTCGAGAGTCATACTTCCACGTGCCAAAGTTCCTGTGTTTGACATGAGCAGTCGTAGTCGTGGTTTCTGGGGCTGTTGTCTTGCGCCTAGCTGTCACTGTGAAAATGTAAGGTCAGGAGCCACAGGCTCATGAGAATAATGACAGCCCTGAAACAAAGAGTCGAGACTCAAACCCCATGGTTTGTGCCGCTCAAGCATGTCACACATGCCTCACATCATTTCAGATTAGGGACATTGAGGGTTGCTTTGTTAGCAGTGTGACATCTGTGTCAGGACAGTCAATCTGAAGAGGGCAGAGAACAATTCCCATTGTTGCTCATCAAAATTTCAATTTCATTATTTCTCTGAATGACAATGCACTGTATGTGTTTGTCTTTCAACAAATACTAAATACCCTGGTTACGATTTGATTTAGAATAGTGTATTATAATATTGTAAGATCCATTCTTCATTCAGTCACTTATTTTTCAGTTTGCAAACAGAGAACAGAATTAGTCTGAGAGTGTGCATAAAATGTGTCAAATTAAGACAATTATGTAACTGATTTTGCAACTACAATTGTGACAAAAATAATAATAGAGAACAGCAGTGCTTCAAATTTTGTTTAATTTGCATGTAATATGATTTCTTAGTTTGGAAGTAGGCTGGCTTCACTGGGGAGGAATAATGATTGACACCTGCTGGGCAGATCTGCAGGAAGACACGGAAGGGGGTTTGGCTGTCCAGAGAGTGAAACTAAGAAAAGAGGTCAGTACGCAGCTTTTTCCCAATATGGATAACAAAGTTTAAGAAAACAAAAGCATTCATTCCCAGTTGAACCTTGACATCTTGACTTGATGTGAGACTTTTGCATGCAACGTACACCCCATCTAATGTGATAGATCAGTATTCACAAACTTCATAGAACTCTAATACTCTGTTAACACCGGGCATTAACATAAGTGGTTCACTAAAAACTGCCAACCTTTCACAGGAGTTTGGATACCATTTCCTCAGTGCACATGCAAACAAACAGGGAGCCACATCACTGTCTGTAGAATGAAAAACCTTAAGTTTTAAATGGGTTTGACCTGAGGAAAGTATAAAAAGTACTAGAGGCAAAAGCCAAGATGCAACAAACCTCTGAGGTCGAAAGCACAAGCTGAAGCCTTTAAAGTTTTCCCTGAATTTTTGTGTAGTTCAAATCAAAATCACTTATCTGTTTTATCTTTTTATTGCGTTTTCCATGTTCAAATACGTTCCTCAGAGTGCTCCACCTGTGAGCATTCACAAACTGGTTGAGATTGAGTGAATAACATCCAGCTAAACTCTGTCATGCCTCTTTTATGTCTGTCGCTTTCTCGGCCGATGATGATGGTTTTATTTGGCAGTTATTTACAGCCAAGCCTGTTGTTAAAACTAACGTAGTCAATGCTACTTGATATACGAGGTTGAGAAGTGAAGCTAAGTCCGTGCAGGGATAAAGGTTAGACTGAGAACGACGTATCTTAGTGACCTATGTGCCTTTAGAGTTTTCCTTTTTTGTACATAACCTTTCACTCTGTGTGCATTGTCTCCACGTCACAGTTAGGTTTATTACCTCATATACTGTAGTGTACAACAGTGACATGCACATCATATACCAGTAAAGTCAGTCAGGAAACTACTTTGTTTCATCAAATTTTCATTACAATATTGCAGAAACTTTAAATGACATGTTTGTTTATGTGCTTGCATTATGAGTTTATATAAGTGTACTTGGAACTAGTGTTTCATTAGATTGGCATGTGTAAGAGTGTTCGACTCCTTGTGTGTTTCGGAGCAGTGCATATAGTAAGGGTGTCTGCATAGACTAGGGAGCTATGAATACATAAAAAGTTAAGTATATACGGAACATTTATAGTTGTCTGTTCAACACACTCTTGACTGTTTTCAGCCAGAGGGGAGATTAACAGCAGCTTGAAGTTTCCAGTTTCCTTCATGGGTTTGCTGTAAGCGCTCAGGGGACAGCGTTCGACTGGAGAGAAAGCAGGAGCAGTGATTTCCAACCTTCTCTTTAATACAACCAGCTCAAACCCTGCAAGTAAAATATCGTCTCTCTGTGGAGATTGTGCTGCAGTTGTTGTGACAGCATCTCCTCTGTGTGTGCAGCACTGCGAGCGTGTAAGAGGCGAGCAGCCAGATGTACAACAGAAAGATGTGTAGGTGTTCTCTAACTGATTAAAGCTACTGGATTAAGCTCACTGAAGTCTTTTTTCTTTTCTTTTTTTTCCTGCTGCAGGCTCTCTTTGGTGTTTTTGTCTTTCGGAAGTTCAAATTTGGCTCATTTTCTTCAAACCGTAATGCGAAACAAAAATTCCTCAGCAACTCAAACTTAATCTGGAGGCGTTTTATTTTAGATGTAGAATTGGCCATAACATTACTGTTACGTCTGTCTACAAGTTCAGGTTTGAAAGAGTTAACGTTTATATCGGCTTCATGGCACATTTTTCCACCCTGTAATAATAAATGCAGCTTTAAGGGAATCTAAGGCCTAGTTGGCAGTGGGACCATGGCCTGCCACCAGCACAATAAGAAGGCAACAGGAAGCCAGCCAAGCACTCGCTCTCAGCACTAGCTGAGGGGTCTAAGCAGCAGGGAAGCTGCATCGCAACATAGATTTTTTGCTACTTTCTGCCAGATTTGAGCATGGAAAAATAAACTCGGAAAGATCTGTCCAATTTTCCCTCTGCCCAGAAGCTTTAAACCAGAGTACTTCTGACACCTGCTATGATCATTCATTATCCTTTCCTCACATGCATTATTTCACATCGGCCAAGTTAAAAATAGTTTGATATGAAATGGATTTCGACAAGGGAGGAAAGTGAAGCCTTTTTTCGTTTGACGCAGAACACGGTGCCAGATAAAAAGATTATTGCTGGTTAAGCTGCACTGACTGTGGTTCCTAGAACAAAATAACTTAACGGGTCACAGTTCACATGTAAGGAAACAAGAGCATTTCATGAGGGAGACAAAAAAAGCCTGAAACCATACCAGCTGCTCAATGAATGCCTAAGTTCATAAAGATGTCTTTAAAACGTAAAAAGATGAAGGGAAAAAACAACAGCAAGAGTTTACCACGATAAAAAGAAAGAGCTCTACAGAACTGATACATTTTGCTTTTGCTTTTTTCTGCAATACGTATTCATCACCAAGCATCTACTGCTTATTTCCCCTTTAAAGATACTAGTTAAAAGATTCCAGCACTTGATTTTTTTCCCATTGCCAGCTCAGAGGCATTCCTGTTTGCTTCCATTTTTAAGCAAAAAGCAACACATGTCAGGCATTTGTTATGAGTCATAGGGCCAGCTGAGCTGAACAAAGCTCTGAAATGTCAGAATGGCAGTTGTGCTCAGGAGCACCTTGCTGCACATACAGTGTGGTTTTCACTTACCATGTCAAGCCTTCAGACATCCACATTTGTGACATGTCTTGCAAAGGAACTAGAAGTAAAGAATTTGTTTAACTATTCATTTCAAGTTTGGATTCTAAAAAAGTTCTATTCTATGGCCAGTTCGTTGCGAAGTTGGGCAACCCAGCATCAGCGCAATGTTTTAAACAAAGACGATGACTTCAGTGTCTTTCTGACTCATCGAGGTCTGGGAGAGTCAGCTGCTAACCCGGTGTGGTGCTAAGAGACAGAGGCATTGTAAAACCTGTCCACTGCAAAATGACACCAATACGAGCCTACTAACACAACACGACTGACATAGCTGAAACAAATCTCTCCTGACCGTCAAGAAATGGAAAGAGACAGAGAGAGAGGCTCTGAAGCAGGAAAGAGGAAAAACAGTAAAACAGATTGATCAAGAACAAGGGCCAGAGTGGAGGAGTAAATGAAAGAATACATACCACTAATTTCTGTAAAAGAACTGAAAAATCTAGTGACGAAAAACAAGAGTGGCACTCAAGAGAAGTAGGGAGAGATGGAGAGAGGAGACAAATGTGAAGCTCTGCAAGCTGTCCATTTTCCGGAGGAGAGGCAGGTGATAAGTTGTGATGTGATGACTTCAGGTAAGTGTGTGTGTGTGTGTATGTGTGTGTGTGACTGCTGATGAAATAGCTTTCTAGCAAGAAACCAGCCACCAGCCAAGTGGTCTAGTACCATCCTGGGAGAAACAGCATCTGTCTCAGCAAAACAGAGAGGAGCAATCAATAACTATACAGTTAAGGTGTGGGTGCACACTTCTGGGAAGGTGTGTGTGTGTGTGTTACTTTTGCACGGACCACTGCAGTTGTGCTTACGCGGCATCTACTGTTGCTGCATTTTGATTGAAATATCACATGTGAATGAAATGTGAGTTTCTGGAAGAACATGTTTGGTTTTGACTCCTAGTTTTGCCGTTAGATTGGCCCTGGCGGAAGCAATATTGATTGCTTGGTCATGCTGTATTTCTCTATGGTTAAAGGTATCTGATGTCAGCACGATGGTGCTGGGGCGGTTATCATTACTGCAACAAAACAACAACCTCTGTGAGTTCGATTTCATAATTAGGATTTAATTTTGAGTGCAACAAATTGGTCAATACTCCTTTTAAAAAAGCATTGTGACATGAAATTCATCAGGAATTTATTTAAAAAAAAGAGTTTCTGGCTAAATTGTATTGAGATATGAACCCAAATGCAAAAGTAAAACAGATTTGACAGAGACCAATGAAAAATCAACAGAAGACTGGGGCAGTACAGTAAATGCTGAGGGAGTGACCAAGGTATTGAAAATGGGGGAGGGTAATAAGTAGCAAAAAAAAAAAAAGCTGAAAGTAACCTCCAATGAGAAGAACCCACAAAAAAACATTAATTTAACACATTGTTTTTTTAAAACCACCATCAACTCTTTTGATGGCATTTTGCAGGTTAAGCCACAGTTACATTCATGTAATGATTCATCAAACAAGAACTTATCAATAAACGTTCACGGTTCCTTGTTCAGTTTAAGTAAACTGAACAATACATATAGTCATGACCAGATATAATAATCTGGTCATGATTACAAATCCAAATCACTTGGCTATGACAAGAAAAACAAGCAAACATCATAGCAAAAAGGTAAACACATCCTTTGTGCTACAAATCCATCTAAGTTATGCATGACAGATGCTTGTTTGACCAAAAATGCATGCTTATTTAACCAAAAATGCATATTATTTGAAAGTGGTTATGTATACTGTATTTACACCTCTCATTCTTGGTAACATTCTTTTCTGATATCCAGCCTCATAATCCATCAGCAATGTGATGCAGCAACGTACCTCATCATTGACTTCAGTCTCTGGAAAACTGATGGATAATAAAACTCTGTGACAAGAAAAGACAAATTGTGACTTCCATTCAAATAAACTTAGCTAATTTCATCATCTATCTGGAGATAATGAGTGATTTCCAGCTTCATGCTTTTTGCCAAGCCTCTGATTAAATGACTAGCAAAGACACATTCATATTATTCCTTAACCAAATGCTCTGAAAATAGTCCGGCCCTGTGTAAATTCCATTTTGCCAACTAGGGCTACAGAGAAATACCATTCCACTAAAAATAATTATCCTTCAGTCTATTATATAACAAATAAATGTTTGAATTATTAGCTGTTATTAGATCATTAAAAAATGGCTAAAGCATCTGAAATGTTGACATGTTGTGGCATAAAGGTTAAATTGTTAGCACCATCTGGAATTCCTTTGAACCGATTAAATTGCATTGGTTTTGATCCACTTGATCAAAACTGATAGCACATGGTTAGTGGTCTGCTTATTTCATCAAACTTCCCTCTATCAAAAAACAAAGCAAAAAAATTTAAAACCACAAATCCATCTGACGAATGGGGATGTACTCTCACCAAGCAGCAGAAAAACAACACAAATATACTTTAGAGATCATTCGAAGGCAAATGTAAGGCTGCCACCATAAGTTACGATGCAAGGTAAGCATGTTCAGCTTTATATAAATTTATGACCCATAGACAACACAGAGCGGTGTTTGGACAAACAGAATTCCATGCCGTGCATGGATTTTACCGTGCACAGAGTCCGTATTTTGTTAGTGTTTCATTAGTTAGCTGCGTTAAAGTATGCAGACATTACTATGCAGGACTCTCGGAATGGAGCGCCTAACACAGCAGCACATGTACAGACTTAGGATGGTTCAAAATGTGGCCATGGCTATCAAGCAGATGAATTATATATACAGTATATGCACTGATTTTATCCCAGAATTTAACCTTTGAAGTCTAATAAAAATGGGAAGAAACACTCTGATCTCCCAGAGAGAATAACGCTGTTGGTCAGATTCACTGCAATCAAAAGGACCGTGTGTTTCTCAATGCGTGTCAGGGGGAATTAAGACCCCAGAATGAGAAATCAAATCACACAGCATTTCCTTTCATCTTCTCTTGAATCAATAGCATGTCATAAAGTGCTTTGGAGCAGACCTTGCAGTGTCCTGGCATTTTCTAGAAATGAAGACGACTGATTCTTTATTCTTTCGCTCAGCTTAAAATGAAAATAACCTTCATGCAACACCTGAGAGAAGCATCCCAAAATATTGGATTTATTCAGTCAACATATCAAGCTCGTATGAGACCCTCATCAGAGAGCCTTTATCTTTGATACAATTAAGTCAATTTAGGTCTTACTCTGCCTGGGTGTTTGATAGATGTCCCGAGAAGTTGGCAACATGGAAGTCTTGCCTCGATGTTAGGCTTAAACTGTTAGAGTATTTGAGTTTACTTCAATAAAACCCATTAGTGTCACTGTCTGATATTGTCTACCTTTTTTCAAACACTCACAGACTACAAGCCAATAAGAAACAAGTTTGATGGCAAACATACTAGGCTGTCCTCATACTGGACAGAACTTGAATATCACACCCAGTAAGTGAACATGTGTACAGCGGAGGGGATACATCATTGTGGGGAAGGAGTACGCAAGGTTATTGAGATGACTAATACCGTTTGTAAAAAAGATTTACAAATGAGAGATCTACTGTGTGAATGCACAAGCAGAGCTGCAGTGACATCAGCTCGATCATTGCAGAATGAGTGATCTGTTAAGAAGCCTGACAGAGGTCGGTACACTATGTGCAAGCTAACGCAATGCTCCGCTCACCACATGCCACTATCTAAATTGAAAAGAGTATTTATACCAACTTGGGGATCAGAAGTTAATGGAGGCAGTCATGCATCAATTGAGTTACATAAAAATGTCTGGTGGAAAAGGGTAAGATAAGTCCACCCCTTTAAAGAAAATTTAAATTTTCTCAAATTACTCTTTTGTGTCTTTTAAGCTTGTGTTCATGTGCAAGTGTTGCCAAGTGGATGCACGTGTGTGTGTCTGTGTGTGTGTGTGGGCGTGGACTGCAGGGAGATTGCTGCGAGAGTTTTAATCAGACATAAGAAGGGATGTTAATGGGGAAATGTGATAAAAGAGTGGGATCAAATAAAGATCTCACTCCAATGTAATGGAACACTGCTCCGCACTGCTTGGTGCGCTGGCTAATTATGCCGGACACGTCACTGCACAGATTGCCCTAAGCTTTGAAAAAAGCGAGAGCCGACAGAGGTGGGACAGTGAGGAAGTGATTATGAATTCACTGCCCATGTGCAATAATGAACCTTTTGGCACACACGGAAGGCTTGTTGGTTTAAGTGCCCTGCCCTCATGTAAACTTATTTGTCAGTCAGTGGCTCTCTAATAATCCCATCTGTTGGTTGAGGAAAAAAAAATTAAACCTTGCGCAAGCTGCTAAAATCCCTGCTGTATTTAATAAAATGAAATGCCCACCCGTGGCAGGATTGTACTTAGAAAAGTAAGGCCAAAACAAAAAAACTCCATAAGTTCTATTCAGTTTTAGACAATTGAATGAAATACAAATATAAAATCTAAGATCAGAGGCTTCATTACTCTGAAATCAGCCTTCTAACAGTAAAAATAACCCTTCTTGCCTTATATATTAAATCTCTCAATAAACCTTTAAGAGGTGAAAAAGGCTTCAATGCCCAGATTCCACCTGGCATTCATTTGCATCTTTGTTGATATGTGCTGAAATGAACAGATGGAAGTACTTACGTTCACATCTGGCTTTTGAAAGCTTCTTGATTTCTGATCAGATCTCACGCCTCAACACTTGATATTGGAACATAATTTTTTTCTTCCAATGCCTTGTCCATTTTTTAAAAAATCAACTCCCTATCTTCAGTTCACTGATCTTGAACTTGTTCATGCAAATGCCACATACTAAATTATATCTAATGTTTTTTACTTTAACCTGCAAATTTGCGCATTTGAGCAGCAGATAGAGGGTGTATAACCTAATGCATGGCTTCTTAAGGTTCCTTTTTTTCTTTTTCAGCAGGCAGGAGCCTGTTTCAGCTGAGTTAGGGGCCCTTTCAGCACATCCTGGCTCATCCTGCTGAAATAAAGAAGCAACTCTTTTCAGGCCACATGGGATCATTATTCCAACACAAGTCAACGCCCTGCACAAGTTTTACACCGGAGGTACAGAGGAATCTGAAGCTTGACTTTGTATTTTGTGAGAACAGCAAATAGGAAAATACGATGGAATGCCAGCAAAAAACAGTTTGCCAATTACTGTTGTTATTCATTCTGAGTAAAATTCAGTTACAATTTGAAAAAATCTATTAGCTCCATGAAGCTGTTAATTATATTGTGAAGTAAAAAAAAAAGCTGCTATTATGCTTCTCTATACAACTGCTGTATATTTTCAGTTATTCCTCTGTGGTACTGAGTAAACTACAGACTGGAGCTAATAGTAAACGCCGACAGCAACACACTTTTCTATGTTGATGCAATAAACAAGCATTATAAAGCAGCTAAGTGTCCAAGTTCAGTTCTGACACCTTTTACTATAACTCAGATATATAGTTGTGTCAGAATCAGCTGCAAAGACGATCCTAAATACATTTCTTTACCCACTTGGATCAATTGTTCGGTATCTTAGCACCACAAACAAATGGATATCTAAGACGTCACCAAAGCTCTTCTTTTCACGTACTACGTTTAACGTTGTCACTGAGCTCTTTCCACAGCAATGTAAGTTTCCACAGAGCCTTGTTTGTCAGAGGCAGTGCACGATAAAATCAATGACTTACAGTAAATCACAGTAAATCTCTCCTTTAAACTAGAAACACACAAGACCCTTTTTAGGGGCACTCAAGTATAACCTCTTCTCCTGTCCCCTCCTTCTCTTTATTTCTTTGTAATGTTTGATCCTATGGTGATGTCTCTCGTCCTGCTTTTTTGCAATCCTAAATTTTCACTTCATCTTTGGCCAGATATCTGTTCCAGATATCATCTGACTCTTGAACAACTGATGAGATTCAAAGCAATAATTTAGTGTTCCAATCAATGTGTAATGATAGCTTACATAAGTCAGACATCTTTAAATCAGTCAACATACCAAAAAACAAATCTCTACTCCTGGTTTTATAAAAAAAAAGGGAGAACTACAGTAGATATCAAAAGGTACAGCTGGCTGGCTAGACTTGAAATATTAAGAAAACTGTGCTGCCCGGAAGGTATTAAAATTTTAAGCCGAGCTCCCCAGATTCAACCTCATCTTTTCTAATTTAAAAGAAAGAAAATTATGTCCTTGTGGCACATGGTTATCTGGGGAGAGAACGGTGATTTCAATCTCACTTAAATTCTACAATGTAGCAGAGGAGCCACAAAAGGATTATGTCTGAATATGTAAGATAACATAATATACACAATGAGGTTGGTTAAGGGTAGCAGTGCTTTTGACATAGTGACAAGGTTTTCAGTATGAGGAGCCTTGAAGAAGATAAAGCTCCATAACATATCATCATTTCCTCTGCTCTGCAAAAATTACGTTTCAAACTACCAGCACACAAGAACCCTTAAAAGCTGGTGTGCAAAATGAAAAGGATTTTATGATCTGAGGTTTGAGAGGGAGCCACTCAGAGGAGGTCCAGTGTGTGTGTCAGTGTGTGGTGGGATTAGGAGCAGCATACAAATGGGAATAATTCCCCGCTTCAAAAATCCAGCTGGACTCCACTCTTAAGTAACTGCACAATGGACGCCAGGTCACGGTGACGGTGCTCCACCTGTAGATTTATTTTTTCATAAAACAAATTCAGGATCAATATCTGCTAGGATTTTCTGGGGCAGGTGCTTTATTGTGAGCATAACGGTCCAGGATCATAACTGAAAAGTATTATATAAATGTACTGTATTGGTGAATAACCTAGTTTTTGACAAAGTGAAGGATTTACAAAAACAATTTTTATCCCCCGCCTGGAGATCAGATATTTTCATTATAAAGAATGAATGAACAATTATAGTGCATGCAATGAGATAACATAAGCAAGTCTCGGTTTCAATCCTGGAGATGTGCAGCCAAACAGCTATTGCAGAAAAAAGTCTTTTTTCCTGCAGAGAACGACTGCATTTTTCCAGGCATTTCAATGCTCATAAAAAGGAGCAGCTACGCATGTGTGTATCTTGACAAATCATTTGTATGCATGTTGGGCTCCGCGACTTATTAGAAGTCACTAGGTTAAAGCCAATTGGCATCCTTTCCCTGACGGTGGAGAGAAAAGCCAGTGTCAGCTCAATGAATATTCAGATAGAAGCTGAGCCTTCAGGGGACAATAAGCAGCCCCAACCCCTTTATCTGTTTCCCATCTTTTAAGGCCATAACCTACATTGTGTAAACCAAATATTGCTGCTTTCCAGGGATTTCTTCCTGTTTTTTGCGTCCTATTTGGTTTTGCGTGTTACTTTTATCCGTCATTCACACAATAGCTTGTAGTAGCTGATCGTTCTCGTAGATTCTCCTTGGTGTACATTATAGTGCGTGGGGGAATAATGAGAGCCAGCAGGGTGGGTGGCCATGTGCGTCGCATTGTATAGGACTGCTGTGATTAATCGAGCTTGCAAAATGGAAAATGAAATGCCAGCAAAGCCATGCTGTTCAGCAGGCTGCTGTTGTTTGTTGGGGAGCAAAAGACAGACGAATGCACATGACCGACTTGTGGACTTTTCCCGGTCCTTGTTGTTGGCAATTGGCCAAAGAATTCCATCGCTGAAAGACGATTGTCTTAATTGACTTCAAGTACTCAACCACATTAACCTCAATAATCATGAATAGTTGAGTAACTTTGGCCTAAATGAGGGGGGAACCAGTATGAGATGAGAGAGAAGAGCTGGTGGATAACCAAGACCTAGTTAGTGATGCGTTTGAGTATGAAAAATGATCTTCCTGTCAGTCTTCCTGATTTGACAAGACCAGTGAACGGTTCAAATCTCCAGCCACTGGTTTAAAATCAGCCCACACACTAATCATGAAAAAAACTTTTTTTGTTGTTTTTTACTTTTAATAAACCAAACAGACTAAGCAAATAAGCTCAAGTTTCACAGTCTCTGTTCTTCTCAGAGTAATCTGTATAATTACAGTTTGTCAGACGATTTTCAGACAGTTCAGGATGCATAATAGGCATCTGTTCTGGTTAATTGTGACTGTTTCTCTTCCATTCCACAGACCCAGTAGTGTGTATTTGTGAAGTCATTACTTTGGTGTCTAAGAACCCTTAACATGACCTTTTCTCGTAGGAACCTTTCACAGAGATGAGGAAAACAGGCTGTGGGTTGATTTAGTGCAATTCTTCTTGGGAATTTCAGTAGTATGATTATAAATAAGCTTGTCCAGAGACATTTCAATTATCACTCCGTTTTGTTTCACAAAAACATTGAATACGGGTTTCTTGGTTGAACCTTGGAAAAACCCCATGATAGAAAAAAAACGCGTACTAAAATTTATAGTCTGCTGTAAACAATAAACCAGTTGTCATGGCTTTACTTTAAGCCTATCAAGCAGTAATGATATGCATTAAACCTCCAGCACAGACCCAACAGTGTCGCTTTTATGTGACCCAGGCTGCAGTTTTATTTCATGAAATGTACCGTCAACTCATTTTAGTGTCATTTCCCGTAAAGAAGTATTGTATACTGCTTGGACTGTCTGCTACAGTTTTATCCTACTCAAGTGTTGTGAGGATTACTGACTTCCCATATTTCATAATCCCATCATGGCTTTGCCTTCCTTAATTGCTGAATGTTGACATCGTGCTCCCAGCAGCAAAACAAAAGCTTGCCATTATCTATTAGATTATCCGTATGCCAAATGTAATTTATTTCCCTTTTAGGCCATAGGCTGAAGGCTGTATCGTTCAAGTTCGCTCCACCTATTTAGGGACTACTAAATGACACCTACAAAAAAATCCTTAGTGCATTTTGAGCTCATAACCAAAAGTTCTCCAATCGCTTTGCGCCAGTATTTTTACAATAATTACTTAAAAATGTAACTATATCGGTAGCCTGATCACACCGGTAAAGTACGCTCGAATCAAGCCGCCTAGCCGTAAGCCAATCAGAGCGCGTCCTTCAGGTGCGCTCTACCATTCAGAGGCGAGAACAGAACAACAACAACAAACATGGCTGCTCCCGTGGAGCAGCGTATTCCCGTTGATCAGACAAAAAACGCAAGTAAAATAAGGATTACATATGCATCACACACATATAATCGGTAGACAAAGAACGGACACAGCCACTAACAGTTGTTCATGGAAGAAGCTGGTCGTATGTGCCCGTAAGTGTATTGACGGAATTGACCGCACGTTGGCGGAGGGACACAAGACAAAGAAAGGTAAATTGGTCCAAGCAGAAACTATAAATACTGGTGATTAGATAATTTGTTTGTGGCTTATAATCAAAAGCTAAAGTAATACATTTGTTGATAAGAAAAATGCATGTGTAATTGGTGCCAGCCCAAGCCTGCTCACATCATTATGAAGTAAGTGTATGAAGGCTATGTGTAGGACCTCAATAATAATAAAAGGCATTATTATTAACTTGAAGTGATGATAGGCAATTAATTGATTTGTCAAATAATAGTTAGATTTTAAATTTGTCACCCAACTACCAGTTCAGTCTGGTAAAACAGAGAAAAGGTATTTGATAATATTTGTTGGCAGCTGGTTTATGATTTAACTTTAACTCTCTCTTTGCTAGGGAGTTTGGTTAAAGCAGCTGAAGTGAAAATGGACGAATCCATCCTCAAGGATGTACGTGGAAAAGATTGTGTCGCAATTGAAGTCCGGTACCACAAACGGTGCTACAAAGAAAGTTCAATTCAATTAAATTTTATGTATATTGATACTAATGGTAATGATAGGGGTTATGACAGAAATAACACTAAGCAGAGTAGTAGCAGAGCAGGAACACGGGGCAGCAGGAAACTCCCAATCACAGATCCAGACTCCACAGCTCTAGGAACACCTGCAGGAAGTGATAGGAGGAGACTCCTATCACTCCTATGATTTAGATGATTCATAGTTTCTTTGTGTTTTCTATTGTAATTCTCAAGTCGTAACAACCCGAAGTGATCCTAAGAAGTTTAACATCTCAAGGCTTGCTGGGTCCAACAAAAGTAATTGTTTAAAAACAGAAATGTCTTTGTGCCTTCTTTAATTCCCTGTACATTTCCATATTATGTCTTGCCTCAGAGGAGTGAATTCACAACCCTCGGGTTGGCTGATTGAAACCATTTCATTTCTGAAAACCAATTTGAATATTTGTCCATAGTAAACTGAATTTTGTAGTAAATGTGAAAAAAACAATCTTGTAGCTTATAAATAAGAGTTAATCTTTTAATGTTGTGATATTAATACTTTCCATTGTTCTTATAAATAATCAACAATTATGATTATTATTCTTCCTATTGTTATGAGGCCTCTGAAAACTTTACCCCTTTTCAAAATCATGTTATCATTGCTATTGCCATTTGTCAATAGTTACTGAGTGGAGATTTATAAATGGTTAGAATCGGTCTTTATAATTATATATGTACATGTATAAAATTTGGGAGATATCAACTTTGGCATGCTTAGTGCTTGGTACAATTGTTCAAAAGTAATTGACAAATTATATGTAGGCTTCTTATTCTCTCTCAGTTTTTCTGAAGATCATTAATTCTCTCTGTAAATATTCATAAATGTTGCAACAAACAGAAGTAGTAACTCTTGTTGGTGTGGGGATGGAGTGGTGGTGGTGGTGGTGGGGGGGGGTTGTTACTATTATTTTTGTTATTATTTGTTCATTAATTCCATGATTGCTTAGGTTGATATCAGATCCATTGAATAAACAGTATAAATTTAATTGAAGATTCTTCTAGTTTTTATTGTTATTTCCGAATATTTTGCTTCCAATATTGTAACTGGTCTGCTAGGTGATAAAATTCACACCACTTTAAATAGTTATTAATTAACCAGACACAAAGGGATATCTTTCTATTAGAGTTTTTCAATTTAAAATTCAAAGAATTGCAGTTTTCATGTGCAAAAAATATATATTTTGGGAGATTGTGAAATTGTTAAAAAGTGTATGTTTTCATTTAGAATAACTCCTTACTTAAAGCACGCAGAACATTGCCGCTTTAGAAGCTCTGAGTAAGTATGAATGTCTGTGGGAATCAAACATTTGAGTACAATCGCATTAATAATAAAAAAGTTAAGGGTTTGAAAATGGTAGAAGACCCAAAATTGTCACTTTTTTGGGTAAACTGCCACCTTTGGCACCCATTTTCTCAAATACTGGCAGGAATCCCATGGAGAACTTTTTTTTCCCAGCTCGAGTACAAATTTAAGATTGGAAAAGTGCTATCAAAAGTAGTCCCCAGGTTAGTGGAGCGAAATCCTATTTCTAGCCACATTTCGAGCTTCAGCCTATGGCCTATATTGTAACTGGTTTGCTAGGTGATAAAATTCACACCACTTTTCATAGTTATTAGTTAACCAGACACAAAGGGATATCTTGCTATTAGAATTTTTCAATTAAAAATTCAAAGAATTGCAATTTTCATGTGCAATAAAGATACATTTTGGGAGATTGTGAAGTTGTTCAAAAGTGTATGTTTTCATTTAGAATAACTCTGTACCTAAAGCACGCAGAACATTGCCGCTTTAGAAGCTGAGAGTAAGTATGAATGTCTGTGGGAATGAAAATTTTTAGTCCGATTGGCTTAATAATAAAAAAGTTACAAGGGTTTGAAAAAGGTAGAAGACCCAAAATCGTCACTTTTTTGGGTAAACTGCCACCTTTGGCACCCATTTTCTCAAATACTGGCAGGAATCCCATGGAGAACTTTTTTTCCCAGCTCGAGTACGTATTCAAGATTGGAAAACTGCTATCGAAAAGTAGTCCCGAGGATAGTGGAGCGAAATCCTATTTCTAGCCACATTTTGAGCTTCAGCCTATGGCCTATTTGGAATCAGACTTTGCTCTTAAACGATAAGCTGGAAATGGAAAGTCTAAGCCACTGCCAACACACAGAACAAGAAATGTAGGTAAAGAAAAGTGGATAGAGAAATATCAAAATTTAACATACATGCTATTTTAAGAAGTTTGCAGTCTATTCCTTTATATTATTATATCCCCGCCCCTATGGAAGCTGAAGTCCAACTGATGTGAAGATGGAAACGCCAGTAAAACCTGTCAAGCATTAAAACCAATCTGTTCAGCAATGTTCTCAGAAATCAAGGTATAAATCAGGTATGAAACTCCTTCACCTTCCAAAACCCAAAGGACCATTTTAATCAATTCAGAACAGATGTTTTCCGAGTTGTTTTCAATGGGTCTAGGCATTAATGTGCACACGGATAAGACACAAAATTCATCATTATGGCTGGCCCTTACAGCATAATGGACAAACTTGGGTTCTCAGCATGGAAGCCAAAGATCTTCCATAGAAATATTCTAATGACATAAAGACCCTTTGGAAAATTAAAATGCCTACTTAGGGGAGTGTAGGAGGAAACGACAATTTAGTGAAGTTTCACTGTTGCTTGGACAGCAAACACCATACACATCATATACGGCATGAAACCGACACAATATGAAAACACTATACATCATTCTGTTGGGGATGTAGCCTTTGAAAGGGGTCTGCACTGGAGACCAGCCAAGAATGTTACAGATTTAAGGCATGCACGGTGTAGACAAAGATGCCAATGCTATCAGATGCATTTCAAAGCACCACATGTTCAAGGGTGCACAACATAGTGTGTGTTTGAAAAATACAAAGAATACACTGTATGAACACACTCCTGCTCACCCTCCGGGCTGCCGACGCGCCATAGTTTACATTAAAGTAGACTTCCAGCAAACAGAGCCATGCCCTGACCCCAACAGCATCTGCAGCTGAACAGCAGGCCGGGCTAACAAACTGCCACAGAGGACTAAAGCAGGAGGCAGGCAGAGCCACTGACTGATCTTCAGGGTAATTGGCTGGAGCAGCTGAAACCACCAAAGGATGTAAATGTTAACAATCCTGCTGGATAGTGAGTTAAGTTCCATCAGAGCGAGGAACTCTGATTGGGTGTCCCCTGGGTGAAAACTTGCTGTCAGATAAACTGGTGAACACTCTGTGTCAGGACTTGTCTGCCAGGCCGAGAAGAGCACGCTGCGATATCAGAGCAAAGGATGCAAGTGGAGCAGGGGGAAGGAGGCCGAAGGAAATCCAGGTCTCCACAAAGTGGTACAATTTCATCCAACTTAGCAGTGCCTGACTTAGCCACGAAGTAGTAGTACTGGTCTGTCACAAAAGAGAATCCTGAAAGTGCAGAGGCTCCTCGTGAGCACATTAACTTCAGAGCAAGTTTTTTTTCCCTTTGATACTGTAAATCTTACATATTGTAAGTCTGGCCGTTGAAATCCAATCCAACTCTATTTCTGCTTAACATGGAAAAACGACATGTATCCACATCAAAGACAGAAAAAAGGGGAAACGTAGAGTTGAAGTAGGTTTTTAAATGATGTCAGATGCACTGCAGTGAATAAAGTTAAATGAATTCTGTTTGTCTGCTCAGACACAGTCATCAGCTGCTGATTCCATTGGTACTTCTAATTTTTTGTCAAGATTTCAGTTAAGTCACACACTGCTGTAAGGTCAAAATAGTATTTCTCAGTTTTGATACTTTGGACTTGGAATAGTAACTCAGAAGTTTTGATCTAAAGAGAAACTCATTTTGGAAAGGTTGAGTGAATAGAATAACGTGTACTGTATACTGTACATTAAAAAAAACCTTACCAAATCAGTCTATGTTAGTTTTATTTTTATTGATATCTCGTATTTGCTTGCGTTTTGAGAGAGGGGTGCAGGTTTTATTCATATCAGTCAGTGAAGCAGCAATGTCGCTCACCAGCCTTTTCCCCATTTTAGGCTTTGACATTCTTTTTTACAAATATGCCATGAAAAGTAAAGCCAGTTTCTTGCTTTACACTAAAAACAGACTGCATGACAGAAACAGACTAATCCAATGTGAACTCATTAGTTTGTAAATAGCTCTCTGGAGGCCTGAAGTTGTATTCAGCCTTCCAAGTCAGAGACCCTTTGGAGCCATCCATTACCATGTTTGCACAGGAAGGTGAAGATGAAGAGCGATTTGGAAAATATAATTGGACAAAATAGGCATCGTTGATTCTCCATTATTTTTTAATTAGGAGATTATTTTCAGCAGGGCTGCCAACCCACTGATGCAAAGTGAATCTGGCAAATGATACCATACTGACTTAAGTGTCATGAGAGAGGTTGATGCTCTTTCAATGGGATTCTATTTGAGCCAGGGGTGTTTTGGAGCCAGCGCTGAGCGTCCATCTGTCTTGGAATTTCTGCTTGGCTGATGTCAGTTCACTACAACCATCCTCATATTCATTTCATGGTGACTGTGATTAAAACTTCCTTCACATTATTGTTTACAGCCGCTGGAATGGTCTGGAAGCGTCTTGCTGCCAGTATGCAGATGTTTTTGTTGAACCTCTATGTGACATTTCATGTCAACTTGAAAGGACTGAAAAAGCCTTTTTGTAGGCCACAGCTTGTGGTGACTGAGAAAACAGGCGGAATTTAGCGTGTTGGTAAGGGGAAGGCGTGTTTTTATTCCAATATTTCAGACAAACTTCAGAGTTTATTAACAGAGTACTTTCACCTCATTTGATGAATTCATGTTGCCTATGAATTTCTCAAGAAAAACGTGTAAGTGGCAAGTGAATGGCAGCTCTTCCCCAGATCTGACTCGAATCTTGGAGAAAACATGAATCTTGCATGGTGGTGAGAGAAGAAAAGATGCAGTGTTAGCTGTGAAATCCCCCCCAAAACAGAGACAAGTGAGGCAAGTGGGGGTACAGCAGACCTCTTTCACAAGCTGCAAGAGGTGTGCCTGCAATGCTAAGTTGCTCCATCCATCTCCTTTCACTAAAACAGTGAGGCGAGAAGGGGGAAGCTAAAACACATCACCTGTCATTCTTCCTCAGCATGAATGAGCAAAGGAGATTTGAATCAAAATGAGATTGGTATCGGCAGAACTCAAAAACATAAATCCAGTGGAGGGACCCCACCATGAAAAGATATGGTGTGTGAAAAGCATGTGAATCATGCGTAAAACAATGAGTAACCCATGGCAATCTGAGAAGTAACAGAAAAAAATGGATCAAAAACACAGATAACTTACCATTTATCATTCATTTAAATTTTTTTGTTGGTTTGTGATTTATCGTAACTGACAATGTACAAGCCGCTCTCTTGAACAAACTGGCAGAGATTTTAGGACGACCTCGGAAAAACACACCACGGGACATTTCTCTATCAATTTCTCCTTGTGGATTTCATCTTATTTTGTTCTGGTGCAAAACGAAAACACCACCAAAAGCTGAGCCGTGGAAAATTAAATCTTACTCCCACTGCCGTGGGTACACTGGCAGTGTGTGACAAATCTTTGACGATATTTCCTGCTGGACTTATCCAGGTCGGTATCAAAGTGGAAAAGCTTGACCGTGTCTCAAACAATATATTTTGAATTATGCCATCTGAATTTATTTTAATGGTTACCATTCAACACTTGGATTATGTATTCTTTCAGAGTGAAAGTCATTTTTCTTCAGACATCTAAGAGGCAAGGAGGCAGAATCCCTTCATCCAGTCAGGAGGAGGAAAATGATTACGTTCAAGGCTAAAGTTTTCATTGTGTTAAAGTGTCAAAAAGCAAACATTAAGTTTGGAAGTAAAAAGTGGACACTTTTCATATGACTACACCTGTTTGTTTTTACCAGATATTATAGTAAATAACTCATTAAAATATGAAGCTATAGTCTGCTACTCTGATGAATGGCCCTCTCTTTTACAAACTTTATCCTCAGAGTTTTTTGTGAGAGCAATAAAAAAAACTGCAGTTAAAATCTTTAAATGTCAAGTGGTGCCCCTGCAAATGCCTTGGGAGAAAGATGCGAAAGTGGGAAGTCAAGCAGCATTACGGCCCAGCCCCAGCCACCGTGCTGCTGAAGTCAGGTCCTTCCAAGAGCAAGGAGTCGATCTCTGCGGCTAAATTTCCAATTTTCCAGTTTAGCCAATCTAGACTCAATCCCATGACCCTGCCTCCATGATGATTGGGCCATATATCCTATTCTAGCTATAATACCAAATGCCACTTGACTCATTCATCCTAAAATTATTCTCAGTCCAGTCTGATGAGCTTCAAGTCAACTTAATTATTAGTCATGACATGAATTATAAATAACTTAAAGCATTATTACAGCTATCACAAGTACGATTTCAAGCTTGAACAATTTGAACTAAATTGTTACAGCCATATTTCCATAGTAGACAAACTTAAGATAAATATCTTCAGTAAATTCAGAATGGAATTAAAACAAGCTCCTTTAAAGGTGTCATATTCAATGAAGCATTACAGAGGTGTCTTTAGTCTCCTCATAGCAGCATCTGCCTCAGCAGGAGTAGGTCTTGGTTTGCAAACGGGCACTGATCAGAGAGCAGAGAGCAAGGGGGAAGGTAGAACTTGTAGCTTTTATTTGCTCTGACTTTGGCTTAAGATGCTGAAACACCACTTAATCTTCTGGTCCACTGGGGTGTAAGGTCACAGCGCCCTAGGACAGCTAGAATAGCAGAATGCTGCTCAAATTCCTCAACGGCCACACGCCTGCACACAAACGCTACTGTTCCTGCATCTCAGTTCCTCCGTTTAGTTATTCCCTCTTTTCAACTCTTCCTCTTCCAGTTTTATATAATATGACATCAGCACAAGGTAGCCTGTCACAATATAATACACTTGCTGTGTTGCTGACCTCCAGAGATGGCATGGATCTAGGAGACGTAGTTTCACACGCAACAAGAATGACAAGCTTATTATTGTGCTGCAGGCTTTTATGGCACACTGCAGAAACCCACTCATCATATCCCCGCTCCCTTTGTCTCCCATCACCACACGGGAGAAATTAGCCCACTGATGATTGCCCAGCATGATACATTCATGTTTCCATTATTTAAACACTGAATTATAATTTTGCCAAATAAACACTAGGAAAGAAGAAAGAATGAGAAAAAGGAGAAGAAGAAAATATCTTGAAAAACTACATTTGTTTCTTCAAATACAGTCTTGTTCTTTTAGCTTGCGGATCTCATTCTTTTGCTATGCAAATATTTGCGTGGGTGGGTATTGCTGCCTATTCTTCTGTCTAATCCCTTTTTTTTTTTTTTTTGTTTAGACTGAAAAGCCTTTCCTAAATGAATTTTGGGATAAACTTAAAATGGTTCTGTTTTTTGACATTTTGGGAGCATTTGACATTGATGGATACATCTATTCTCTTTTCTCTTGCCAGAAGTTAGACGAGAAGATTACACTGACTTTCTGAAGATGAAGCCACCACTGCTGGCATCTTGAGCCTGATTTTGTTTAGTGCAGAGATGTGGGGTTTTGATGTTGGTCATTTAGGCAGGCAGTGGTGTGTATGATCAACATATCTTCAGTGGTAAATGGTTCGGAATCAAACTGACTGATTCTGCCCGTTCCATTAAATGTTGTTGCCTTCAATGGAAAAGCAGAGAAACAGTAAGCAGTTTCTGATGTAAGAAGGGCTACAGGTGTGCAAACAGTTGGCTGCCGTGTTTTACATTAAAGCAGTTTCCATTCACTCTGGGACCAACAAGCAGATGCAAGACCCCGAATCAATCGTTTTTCACTACAAAGAAGTTGTCCGTACTTTAGAGAGGAAAAATGTTAAAAGGGAGGCTGAAACAATTCCCAGCACAGACGACACAGTCTGCTTGCACCATGTTTGGATCGTTAGACATTAAGTTTAACCAGTACATACACACACATTGGGAAGAACCTGAGTTTCGTCTTGCAAAGATGATGTATATTTTTCAAAGGAGTCATCTTTTATGGATCTCCGTTTTCAGCTTTGAGTATGCAGAATATTCCAATTGGGAAGATAAACTGTCTCACCTTCCAGTTAATTTTGGTGCTATTAAAACGCTTTTACATCCCGTCCCTTAAAAGCAAGAGAGATGTGCCTTTGTTTCACATCAGTGTTCTAGGGGAGGGTGGGGGGTGGGGTGCTGAAAATGAGACATCTCTGATATGTGTCCAAACAGAGGTGGTCACATTCAGATTGGGATGTGTGTAAGGGTGAGTGGGTGATGACTCTGTCGTCTCTCAGCTTAACCCACAGCGATGATGTGACGTGCCAACGGGTTGTTGGGTGTGGAGTGGAGGACTTGGAATTTTTCGCAGCTACACGTACAGGAGCTCCAAGGCAAATATGTTCTAAAGTGTCATATTTCTAGGATATCATGATTATTTCGTACACAATGCTGAAAACTGCTTTGGCCTTCAGGTGCATGATGTCCTGAAAGAATTTGAATGAAAAAGAGGGGGTACAGTATTTGGGAATGAAGGACTTATTCATATCACCTTTGGTGCCACTTTTCTTCCCGTTTTGCTCACTGGAAGATGGCTGCGTCAATAAGCATGGCGAGCAGAGCAGCTGCAGCTGTGCGGAAGTACTCAGACTGCCACGTTTCCTGGTATCAAGTCAAGTGAATTCAAGACTTTTATCTCCTTTGATTATGTAAATCGCATGCCACAGATATTTTCTATTGAGAGAAGAGGCAAAGTTTTTTTTCTTTCCTCCGAGCAAATTAGTCAGTGACTCCACAATGAAGCAAGAAGAAGGCAAACAATTATTTCATTGCACTTTAGAAGAAAAGTGGTCCAGATGAGTTACCAAACTACCAAAGAATTTTTTCTTTTTCAAACATGACTTCTGTCCATCAGACAATAACACTTTTATTCATGCAACCCC
Source organism: Menidia beryllina (assembly GCA_013363375.1). NCBI lineage: Eukaryota > Metazoa > Chordata > Actinopteri > Atheriniformes > Atherinopsidae > Menidia > Menidia beryllina. Next base: position 2,532,059 of record JABUIW010000156.1, read on the forward strand.
TTTTCAAACACCATCCATCTTCAGTGTGATAGAAATACAACTTTAAATCAACTTAGAATAAACCTGATATACTTATATAAACTGATCAAATTTAGCTCTTGTCAGGAGACAAGATTACCTTTACAGCATTTATTAAGCTACACCACCAGAAGTGAATTAGTTGACAAGATCATAAAAATCTTCTTTGTTGAGCTAACCAACATATAAGACACCGCATGGTAAGTGAACCTGGTGACATGTTGTGGCACATACCAACATTTATCCTCCGACTGACCCTCAGTATAAAGAGACCAGATGAAAGAGTAGAAAGAGTTCAGACACCATCTACTGCAAAGCTCCATCTCTTCTGAGCACAAAGGCATTCATTTCAAGTTAATGAAGATTAAAGGGGATCTAATGCACAACAAAACCATAGCCGTGTGTTCTAATTTGACACGGTAGACATATGTAACAGCAATAATATAAAAGCTCCGACTTCAGACTTTTTACAACACTTTGTTCCTACCTTTGTGCCTAGCTGATTTAATTATCGATATCTTTTTTAAAGCAGCCTGACGTTGCCACATGCTGACAAAGGCAAACTAGAATTTCTTGATAAAAGCACACTATGCCATCTTATCATGAGTCTACTAGACTTGTTTTAAAGGCATTTAATGACTGACATTCAAATAAGGTGGTGTGATAGATATACAACTTTTCATGGTTAAAACAAATCTTATATGTTATTTTCTCAATTTGTTTTAATATCTTTATTTAAATAGGCTGTTACAGCCCCTTCCCCTTGCCTTCTGTCTAACTGAATTAAATTCTAATTCACGCTAATTACTGGTAGAAAAACAAGAAGCAAGAACATTTTCTCAAATTGTCGTGTGCTTTATTTAATGGGACCCCTGGCCTTGCGAATACGAAAGAATACTTTTTCTTTAATCCATCCATTTTCAATAGCCATTTATGTCCCTTTTGTGTTGCTGGACATGTCAATGCAGCCACCGAGCAGGAGGTTGAGCACAACCGGGACAGAAAGAGCCATACTGAGACAAATGAGACGATAAACCATACTAACCACCGTTCAACCCTAGATTTTTTTTCTTATTTTTTGTATTTACATGTCAGACTGGTTTTAAAGTTTAATCTGTTTTTTACTAGCTCTGTTTTACACATTACCACTAATTGTTTAACCCTAATTACTCCATAATGCTGAAGAAGCTTGTGAAACATAAAACAGATTCAGCAGCTTGTCAAACCTCCAGAAACAGCAATTTCTTGAAGTATTGTTTTTTTTAATGATGTTATTAATCTCTAATTTGCAGTGGACAATTTTTGTCCCACTCAATTTTCAGAGCTGAGTCATTCTGTTAACGTTTCCTACATTTACTCGCGGCCTGCTCTCTTTGAGATACAGAATTTCTTCTGGACTTTGACTGGACCATTGGAGCAACTTGGTACTCACCCGCTCTGTTGTGGATTCGCAGCTGCACTTGTGGTCATTTGCCAGTCACAGGAAACATTTTTGGTGTCACACAGAAGCCCTGAAATTTGACTTCACAACTGTCTGGTATCCAGAGGAGTTTGTTTTGAGAGAGAGAAGAGGCTTTCTTCCACAACCCCTCAAAACAAGCCATATTTTTTCTGTGTTTTTCATTTTCCTCTTGTGACTCATCTTTACCACTGCAGAATTATGAACTGAATTGTTTGAAAATGGTCCCAATACCCTTCCTAGATTGATGGGCAGAAACAATTGACTCTCTTAAGATATTTCCAGAATAGAAAAATGAAAAAAAAAGCATTTACTTTGTAATGATCAATTAATCAAGGGCATTTATTCAACAGCACCTGACTATTGCTCATTCTCTTAATTCTCATGGAAGAGTTAAGGGCATACCTCATTCATCACACTGCTTCTGCACTTTGTCTGTGGCCTATTACGTAAAAATCTCACATTTGAATTGATTTATTTTTTCTAGTTTTTTTTTATATGTTAATGTCAGTTTAAAATAAAATGTGAAGAAGGGAATTCAGTACTATTCAGCTGGCCTAACTGATAAACTGCACCAAAAAGCACATAGCAACAGTACAAAAGCTATTTTTTTATAAGAGCAAATGATCAGGAACAATTTCTCTGCAAATTGCTCTGAGATTCCAAAGTCTTTTAGTACATTTCTATTACATTTTTTTACGTCAGTTTGAGTTACATTCAAAAAGTAATGAAATGCATTTGAAGGTGTGATGTTTTGACTTCTACCTGGATGGATTGAGCTCAATATACCTCAGCCTAACAGTTTTTTTATTGCTAGCGTCCCTGTTTTTTCCCAGTAATTCCTCATCAACAGCTTAGCCATTTGGATTTTTCAATAACAACATATTCAGATATAAATCTATAGCCCCTGTTCAACTCAGCTGCTTTTCTCTCAATAAACTGCTGCTTGTAGCATGTTTATCTGATGAAAGGTCTTTGTACTCCACCCATGTTTATCACATAAACTACGACAAACTCAAATATCCGATGGCAAATGCCCTTGAAGGTGCCGTGGATGTGGAGACAAAATGGCATATCGGTCATGTTTATTGGCACGCTGCCTTCCAAGGCTCAAACACAGTTAAATGTTGACAGTGTTAATAACCCAATTCAGGTGAGGGAATATTAAAATTATTGTCAGGGCCTAATTCTTTGTCATCAATCATCACACTTCCTCAGTAATGGGATTTGAACCGTTGATGGAGAAAATTATGAAAGCTAAAGGTTTAACATGCAACCAAAGAAGCCAAGGTTGCGATCAATGGAGTTAATCAATTTGCTGCTCCCTGTCAACTAGAAGGGGGTGACACTGTTCAAAATCATTCACAATAAACACAAGCAAAGCTGTCTAAAAAGAATAATAAACAGCATATTGCCAATGGTAATACTGGCTCTGTGTTGAAGGGCCATCAATACAACTAAAAGAGGCTCCCCAAAGGTTGAGAATAGAGAATTTTCTTTATTAAGCACATTCATTCTTGTTGTTAGGGCAGTAAAAGGGTGGATCTGTTTAAAGAGGCAAGAAATGGACCAATACATACCTGCAGTGAAGTTGTAACTTGCTGAAAATCCCACCCCTTCCAGTTCACCATCCGTTACAAATTTTATCCACAGGTATCGGCCGCTACTCCTGATATCAGGCGGGCTTTGCTGGCCGCAGTACCGGCCGAGCATTGGGGAGAAGGCAAACGGTCCATCCCGAACCTCAATGTTGTCAAATTTACATTCCCAAGAGGACTCGACTGAGTAGTTCTCCTCAAAGTGAAGATCTATACACTGCCTAGGGGGAGCTGGAAGACGAAATGGAAATAATTAGCACAAAACATGGCGTACAATTTTGGTTAGACTCTCATTGATGAATCCGGTTCATTATCTGCACACCCACAAATCCAGTTCACACCTCAAACACAAGCAGTGACTCAGTCCATTTCTGGAACACCTTTGCTATCCACACTGTTTTGCTTAGAATTAAATCAGATTATGCGTGATCAGGAAAAAAGTCGACAATTTTCACACATATTTTCAAATCAGGATAACAACATGATCCAATATTACATTATTCTGTAGTGTTAATTATTAGCATTATGATATAACCCTTGCTGTAAGGAAACAGAATATTCACCTTCAAGAATGTAAACACACTCTGTGTTTGGGGGGTATTTGTTTGGGTAGTTGGGAGAAGTAAAGAGCCCTCCGTCTGACTCTTTCACCCACGCTCCACACTGACCTGCAGGCTTCACTCCAGAATTGTTTCTCCCTAAAACAAACACACGTCAAAGATTAACACTTTGAAGAGAGGATTTTTACGCTGAGACAAAAAAAAAGCCAAAGTTTACCTGTAGCTGAATCCTTTTTTGTTGCCCCAGACAACCCAAGTATGAGTAGACTTGCAACGACTGTAACATCAGAGATAGAAACATGTTTTATTTAGGTTTGAGTCAGCAAAGTCCACATTCCCATTACGGGATCACACGTACTACCCATCAGCATTGCCAATGCAAAACCTGCCCTCAGTGCAACCTTAAGGAGGCACATGGAGTCTGTAAAGAGGATGACAGGTTTCCTCAGAACACGACACAAGACACATTCAAAATACTCTCTAAAACAAAAGTAATACTGCTCTTCATTTGTTTCCTTTTTCTAAAGAATATTGAACTACAGACTGGACAGCAACAGCACACTTGAGGACAGATGTGTGACATTCAGTTTCTTCTCTGTTTCAGGATTCTATGCCAAAATTTCAAATATTGAGAGAAAAAACAAAACAATGCACACCGTGACCTTCAACGGTTGGTTTACAGGCTGAATGACATTTGATTTTTGCCAATAATACATTTCCTGTCTCCTAGATCCCGTTTGAGTTGCTGCTTTGATATTTATGGTCCACCCGCAGCTGATTAACTGGATTAGTGGAGCCCTTTTGCGAGCGTGCGAGTGAGCGCTTTTGAGCCTCAGATGATGAATTAGGGTGACTTACCGTGATGGAAGCTGTGCCCATGTACCATGTCTGTTCCTTTCACAAGCGGCTTCAGACCCAACTAATTCCATTTAGATGTAGGAATACTTAAAGAGGAAAAAAATTACTGGTGAGTTTAAGTTTCTTTTGGGTTCGTTGTTAATTGTATTTTGTCCCCACTTTCTTATATCAAATTCACACGATCACCACACGACCTCTCAGTGGAAGAGAAAAAAAAATCTTCCTTTTTAGGTAGGATCTCAAGTGAGAAACAATCCTCTGATGTGTCACGACAACTAATCACCAGTTTCATATAAAACCAAAAACAGTTCCAAACACACGCCCGATTTCCATCCAAACGTTTCTAAGACCCTTTGGTGCTTTTGGTGCACTGAAAGGATTAATAGTCCCTTCATCAGCCCTTCTCTAATCGCTCCACCTTTGCGATCTCCTTAAGGAAAATGTCACGGACAGCCTTGTTTTGTCCTCTTTGGTCCCTGTATCAGGAGCTGGGATCCTCCAGAAGCCCGCGAGAGCACGAAACGCACATCTCTGCAGCGTTTGCTTTAGGCTTATGTGGTGCGTAAAAAAATCCCAAGTCGAAATGGCTGTTACCTTTTCTCGCTTTTTGAAAGAAAAAAAACCTATGTGTTTAACGGGAGTATCGTGTGTCGCCTCCGTGTTTCTCCATAGGCAGCCGGTGGTGATCTGAGTGAGCCCTCTGTCTTGGCTTCTGCCAAATGGATAGTCCCCCACAGCCGGTCGGAGTTAGTGTGCGAGCTCCCTCTCTCCCCGCGCACACCACAGCCGACCTATGCGCCACGGTGCCCGCGCACTCTCTACGCAGGCGTTGAAAACTTCTCTAGGATGAGTTGTGCATGTCTGCACAACAAGGGAAAGAAGTGTAAAAGGGAAGGGAGATGCGTGCATGTGCATGCTGGAGAAGTAAAGTACCAACCTAATTTATGTCAAGTCATAGATGTAAAGCCCACAGAAAAAAAGAAAGATAATCTCAAAAGAATCCAATTTAATGAAAAAGACTAAAACAGAATAATAGATAAACATAATTGCTCAGACAAGATATTTAAACTGATAGGACAGACTGCAGTTTGGTTTACAATTTCAGGACACAATTTGCTGTATTTGAGATTCATATAAAGACACAAATCCTTTTTGCAACTGGACCTGCCACCCACTTCTGGGCTGTAATTGAATCCAGATATAGATTTTCTGTTCCATGCTCTCACTTTTAAGATGAAAGCAAAGATAAATAAGGTTGACAGATAAAAAGGGTCAGTTCTTTCTTTCTTTTGACATACGTGATATTTTTCCTGCGGCAACAAAGTCGTGGTGAGTCCACCTCACTGAGTGTGTAGCTGCTCTCACACCTGATGACAAAGCTGATCAGAGGGTGCTCAGGGACATCTCAGGGGCTCAAGCTCCCAAAATAGTCTTGGCACCCAGGAGTCAATATCCATCTTCTGATATTCCTGCTGCAGAGGCAGACTTGGACACAATCCCTCATTCTGTATGTCAAAGCCACAGGTTAGTATAACGTTTCCAGTTTGCATCTGCCAGAATTGAACATAACAGCGAATGTTGATGCAAACAACTCTGGTCACTCTGCACTTTGTGCGTCTTTTAAATGCATGAATTATAGCCAATACAAAAACATAATATTACATCATTACCCACAGATTGCCATGCAAATAATCACATGAGAAGTGGGAAATGTCAGAAGCCAGTGCCTCCTGTTAATCTGTTACAAACAGTGACTTAGTGAACACACAAGCAGACTCACTCACAGAACAATAAACTCTATAACACCCGGAAGTCTCTGTAAAACGCAGCTGCTCTGCTCTCTCCAAAGTCCGAAAACAAAACTGCTCAGCTGGAATATTTCAAAATGTCAGTTTCTTTGCAAAGGCAAAGCCTGTTATGGTGCTTTGAGTGTGAGGGGATGTTGGCAATATCTGAGTATTGATAGAAACGCTGTTCTCAAAGCTTGTTATTGATTAAAAGAGGTGCTATGTCGTTTGACCACTTTATAAACACAGTTCCATATCTTTTTGATGGGTAAACTAAAAAATAAAAGTGTCTCTTTTAATGGTAATAATTCAAATTAGACTCATCTGGCAAACTGTAAGCATCGGGGTGAATGTGACAGCAGCCTACACTTTAACTGGACAAACCTGCTATAAAAAGAATAGCTCTGAGGCCCTGGTAGCTCTTTGAGATTCTTAGATTCTAATTAATTCAAGTGCCGACACAAAGTTTGCCGTTTGTAAGAAAGTCTGTCATTTTGCCAAATCTGCCATTTTATGATTGTCATCAGCATATAAGTAGTAGATAGGATAATACAGGAGGGTGTTAAATCCTGCTCGGCATTGCTGCCTGTCGCACCTCCTCCAGTGTCCATGGGTCAGCTGCAGGGTCATCAGCCAGGAACCACCATTCACCAACGTTTCGCCCCTTTAATCCTGGAACGTCTCCTGGTGGCGGGGCAGTGACAGGGACGTCTCCCTGTCACCCCCTGCAGCTGACAGATGTTATTCCCTGCAACTGTTGTCTGGGGGTTAGGTGTTATTCCCCCAGGTTCTGTCCTTCCTCCCCAGCCAGAGCCAAAAGCTCCCTTTCTCCGCCTCCTCAGCCAGTTCCTTTGTTGCCTTCCTCAGCTTTCCTCCCGTAACTCCCACGTCTTTCAGGAGACGTATGGTCGACAACCCCGTGAAGCCTCGGCATCCGACCTCCACTGGGTAGATGGTAGTCTACTCAGCAGCCAGCTCTGAGTACTTGGCCTTCTTTCGCTCAAAGGCGGCTTCGATCCCTTCCTCCATTGGCACAGTAAGCTCAATGAGGGCTACCGCTCTTGCCTTTACGGACCACGCCACAATGTCTGGTCGGAGAGATGTGATGGTGATTTCTGTGGGAAACTGAAGCTTCCTGTCCAGGTCGACCTTCATACTCCACTCCTGGCCAGTAGGGAAGGGCCTTGCGGTTTGCCTTTGCTTGACGCTTCTGATTCCTCCTTCCTCGACAAAGATGGTGGGGTCTTCTGCCGGCGCTGATGTTCTGCGACCCTGTCTGTACTCCTCCAGCACTTCGGCCAGCTTTCTCAAGACCTGGTCATGGCGCCATTTGCATTGCAGAGTGCACAACATTCCTCATTTCCAAACCACTGGTGGAGGTTCCAAGGACAGGGAAGCGTGTCATATTTCGAGCGAATAAGGAAGCTGAGTCTTGCCTGTGGGATCTTCCACAAGTCTGACCAACTGATGTTCCTGGTTGAGATTCCCTCCCAGGTTGTCCAGCTTCCTTGCCGTCCCTGAGACACAGCCTTGATCTTATAGCGGTCTTCCTCCATCCTCGTCACCTCCGCCACCACCATTTCCTTTCTTTCCTTGCGGTGGGCCTTGGACCAGAAGCGTGATGCTTCTCCCCATCCTAGGCCTGCTCTTCCTACCTGCACTCCACAATCTCCTTGTGCTGCAGCCGGCTTACGGCTTGGTCGACCTCGGTCTGGGCGTTCCACTTGCGGCCAGTTAGGACCCTGGCGTTAGCATTCCTAACCGACTCATCTGTGGAATCCCGAAGCTCGAGCACCAACCTGGTCTTTTATTGCTTGTAGCCCAGCTGCAGCAATCTTAGAGGTAGCTGGAGCATGTTCCTCCCAAATAGGCCGGTTTCAGAGAGGCACCGTGGCAGCCCCAACCACTTTCGGATGAATGAGTTGGCTTTCCCATCCATCCTACTCACGGTTGATGAGGGGATCTCACTAGTTTTCAGGGGCCACAGCAGTCTCTGGTAGAGTGATGAATTGGTAACACCAGACCTTGTATTTGCCCGGGAGTTGGCTTTGGTCAATTCTCGTCAGGCCATCGGAGAGCTGCTTCATAACCATTTTTCCCCATTTGCTTGTCAGAGAGCTCGGCAGTGTACTGCCTCCCAAGGCTTTTGATGGGCTGCTCTGCCAGGAATGGGATCTTCTCTCCCCCGACACAGAAGGTGGTGTTGTCGTTCTGGACTCCTCTCCTGAGTGACAGGCTACGGGACTTGGAGGGCTTGATCTTCATCCTTGCCCATGACATCAACTCATCAACCCACCTCAGCATTCTTGCTGTACATGCTGCTGTCTGAAGGAGGGTGGTGACGTCGTCCATGTAGCTCCTTATCGGGGGAAGCCTCTGGCCAGTTGGCAGTTTGATTCCTCCTACCATTTGCCTTGCGCCAATGAAGATTATTTCAAACTGCTACAAACAGTGTAGGTGAAATGGCACACCCCATCGCTATTCCGACTTCGAGCCGCTGCCATCCAGTAGTGAAGTCCAGGGCAGAGAAGCACATCTGCAGGTTGTTAAAATAGCTTTCTACCATGCTTCTGATGCAAGCGGGCTTGTGGAAGAACTCCATGGCATAGATGATCAGCTGGTGTGGGACAGATCCATATTCGTTGGCCAGGTCAAGCCAGATGACGTGCAAGTCGGTCTTTTCCCGCTTAGCCCTCTGGATCTGGTCCCAGATCATTGTGGAGTGCTCCACGCATCCTGGGAACCCTGGCACCCCTGCCTTCTGACAGTTGGTGTCGATGTATTTGTTCTGGAGCAGGTAGGTCGTCATCCTTCTGGCTAGCACTGAGAAAAATATCTTTCCCTCTACATTTAGCAGAGCAATGCTGCGGAACTGCTCAATATCCTTGGAGTTTGTTTTCTTGGGAATGAAAACCGCTACTGCTCTTTTGCCACTCGGCTGGGATGACTTGTTTTTTCCAGACAGTTCTCATTAGGTACCATAGCAGCTGTAGTACCTTAGGGCAGTTCTTATAGAGCTTGTAGGGGACTCTGTTGGGGCCTGGTGCAGAGGAAGACCTCGCCTTCTCCACAACTTGCCTAACCTCGCTGAGCTTGGGAGGCATGGTGTTAAACTCAGCAGTTGGATGTGCAAGCCGCGGTACGTATCCTGGTGTTCCTAAGGGGACATTCCTTTGTGGATCGCTGTACTGCTTTCTGACATGCTGTTCCAATTGCTCTCTGGTAGTTTCGAGCTTTCCAGTCTTCTTTTCCTCCAGCAACTGTCTGGCATGCTTGAAGGGATCCTTGAAGAAGCTGGCTCGCTCTTTCTGCTTTCGCTTGTTGCGTTTCCTGATGCGTTCGGCTCTGCGAAGCATGGCTAGTCTTTTCCTGACCTCTTCCCATAGGGCTTTCAGCCCTTCTTTCTCCTCAAGAGAGACCTTTCTCCAGCTTTTCCGGAGTTGACGACGCCTTTGCACCAGCTTGAGGATTTCCTTCTCTCTCCTTCCCTTCTCTCTTTGGATGGACCTCTGTCTGGGAACGATCTCTCCAAACCTGTCCTTGCAGGTCTGGTATATGATGTCCCCCATCCGATTCAGCTTGGCCTCTGCCCCTCCTCGCAGTGACTCCTGTAGGGTCTTGATCAGGTCTGCATCCAGTGCACGCCATGCCTCTGCTTCACTAGACTTTGGCCACTTGATCTTGTTCCTTCTGGCCGGTTTCTTGGTCTCTGCAATTGGCTCTGTTCTGTCTGGTGTGGTGAGGACTGGGTCTCCATGCTCACGTGGGGACTCGTTCTCCACCAGTGGACCTTCTTCCTCTGTCACCCTCCCGTCTTCAACAACATTGGGTCCATTGGCTCCGTGGTTTTTACCCTGGCTTTTGGTCCCTCTTGTCTCACCTGCTGTTGCAGTGCAAGGTTGCTGCTGGCCCTTCTGTCCACACTTTGCTTTCCCCTGGTGGATCCGTACTCCTCTAAACGTGGTCACTTTCTCCCATCCACATGCACACTTTCGGAGGACCTTCTCATTTCCTGGTGTTCTGGGTGTCTCTTTATCCTTTTCCGTTTCCGTCGTCACCGTGTAGTCTGTCCTGTTGGGCCCATCTTAGAATAGAATATTACAGCAACTTTGTTTATTTGCCATCCAAATCCATGATTTTCTGATGTTATTATGTTTGACACTGACCACGAAGAAAGGAAGACACTTTCAACATTGTGCCCTTATTTATCTTCTTGTATTGGATTTCCAAACCATTCAGATGCATTTATAGTGTTTTGGATTGACAAATGTTGAGAAATGTCAAACAGCAGACATATGATGGTTTTATGCATATGTTGCGTCATATAAAGATATTGGACAATAAACAAATGGGTGAAAGAGATAAATAGTCTTAGATGCCTGTGACTGTCTGGCCTTCAGGTGGCCCTGCCTTTTAAACAGACTATTTAGTCATGAAAACCACTGTATAGAATCGCTGTCTTTGAGCAGTGCTGTGCAATTCAAGCAGTCTTCTTTTCAGAGAAGGCCTTAAATATTTTAGCAAACTGCATCTTGCTTCCATTGCAATGGCATGGCTTTACCGATGATGGCCCGACCTGTATGAAGTCAGGACATCTCACCAGTTAAAAAATGAATTATAATTGTCCGAGTTAGAATTTGATATCACGTCATAATGAAACAACAAACCTTTCCTTTCATAATTATTGATTCACAAATACACCATCTTCACTTTTATGAAACCTAATAAGAAAATGGACCTTTAAGATTTAGTGTTTTCTTAATCATGCTGGAAAAACCTTTTCTAATTGCCAGTCTATCAGCGGACAGTCCAATCCCAGTCAAACTCCAAGGATAATGCCTCCTGTTCATGGGAGGATGATTAACTTTATTAATAATGCTCTGAGCACTGAGCTGGCCAAAAGAAAGACACTGTCTTTGTCACTGAGGTTTCCTCGTAGTTTGTGAAACAGGGCCCAGTTACAAGTGAGTTCCTAAATCCTCGGGCAAGTTCCATGCCACTCTTTATGCTACATTAGCTGTCTGGGCCTGTGGTGATAAACTGCTTTTATCCTGGCCCTGCACCTGCAGCCAGCAAGAAAATAATTCCATCAGATGATGGCCCATAAACTACCTGTGGCTTCATATTTGCTGAGGTGCTTTTGTTGGTTTGCGATACAGCGTGCAATTTTAAGCTCTGGGCTCTCCCTGTCTCTCTCTCTTTTTCAAATGGTTTTAAAAAAAATGTGTTAAACTGTCTACAGTTATGAAAATCGAGGAAAGGCAAAATAAATTAGAGCAATAAAATTATGCCCCCCTAAATAATCTATGTAGAAAAATACATTTTTCTCCCTCTTGTATATTCTTATTCAAAATGAATAAGATTGCTTTCCATAACTTGTAATTCAAACACTTCTGTGATATTTACTGAATAATAATAGAGCCATTGCAATTTGTGTAAACCAGACTAAATGTTGAGATACAAAAGGATTTTGCAATAAAAAAAAGACGAAAAAGATAAGAAAAAAAAGTATCACTCGTTATGACTTCAAGAATACACAGACTCGGACTTGTCAAATGTAAGAAAATGAAGACACGATGTGTTTTCATGCCATCACTGCTTTGAACGACATATTTGGTTCTCCCAAGCTTGGCGTAAAATCATTTAAAGTAATCAATGTTAGTTTCCATTTGAGCTTCTCTACAGTCATCTCTCATGTCCTCACAGCACACAAACCTATCTGTCAATCACTCTGGCCTTATTCATTCAGCAATTATTTCAACCCAAGAGGGGCTGCTGTACTGTCTGTGAACCCGACTGTTTGCCAAGTTGCTAAGCCTCCTTTGTAGGTTTCCTCATTAATTGTAGTATTAGTAAGAGCTGTCTTTTTTTTTTTACCTACATCCTAGCTATACAGCTTTGAAATGAAGTAATAATTTTCACCACATGCCCCAGCCCCGTTTGGTTAAACTGACTGACTGTAATTTGAGAAAGATTAACCACCATGGTCACTCTGGGGCAGAGATGGCCCACCTGGGTCAATGAGGGCTGCTGTCTTGCAGGTTTTTACATGTTTAGAGTCATGTTCCTGGTGGAAATACCAACATTCTTGGACGGGGTATCGTATTCTGACATAACTCGAGGCAAGTGGCATTGCTATATTCTGAGGATACTTGTGGGTTTCGGACTGTTTTGAGATAATGGTATGAAGTCCAAAATAATAGAACGAGACAACACCAGAGAAACTATTGGAATTTGGCTGGGATTATGGACTGTATGAAACAGATAATCTCATTGTCTCTTTGGTATGTGGACTGACATTTTAAAACTGAGGTTTTATATTTTGTCAGCACTATCATGGACGAATAGGACCAATATTGAGGGTTTGGTCTGACTGAGAACCACAAACACGATGAACTCTTTAAATGTTGCTTAAAAAACTTAAAGTAGCTGGACAGCAATTAAACTGAGAAAATTGTGAGTTCACAACTGTTAGAAGTATAGTTACGGTTTTCATTCTTCCATGTATTGATTCAAATGAAAAGTTTCTCACTCCAAAGGAGGGCAAAAATTCCATCTTCTCCTCGTGTGTTCATGCAGCTCCAATGTAAGCTGGTATGGACAGGGCTCATTTCTGCTGAAATGCCATCTGGACTCTGTGTAAAATGCAGACATGACCTTTTATATTTGCCCCAGTGTTTGAAGTCATGGCTGCAGAGATCCTCGTGCCCTTAATTATACCTGCTCCATTTCCACCTTGTGAGTTAGCACACTGTTTGAGCACGGAACATTTCACTCAGTTACACGACACCGAGTGATGCTGCCTCCGAAAATGTCATAGCGAACAACACAGTATATTATCTTTTGGAGGGTAGGACAGGGTAAAGTAAGTGGCTCGGGTTTTGAACAATAAACATAAACAGAGCAAATGGACATCAGAAGCCACCCTCAATGTCAAACTTCAGATTTTCTCATTTTAATGAAAAATACATTCTGTGACTATTTTTCAATAAAATATAACCTTGAAAATCCAGTAAACAAGAACACAATAAACACATTTGTGGCAAAAATATTGCTGGCTGGGTTATGAGTTGTTAGGTGAAAAGTGAAAAAATATTCCAAAACTAACAAATTTGTGAAGCTCACTGTCAAAGTCATACTCCTTTCCACCCCCACCTCTTTTCCAACAATTATGATAGGAATAAATACATGCAATAAAACAGACAACTTTTTTAATGTTGTAAGTTATTGTCTTTGAAGCCACAGAAGCAACTAGGGCTATTAGTACAAATTAAGTTTTAGGTTGAGAGTCTCGATCACTGCCAAAAAGGGGTACATAGAACTACCTCAAATGGATTATCGATGTATATGTAACTATTTTACATTACCATCTGTCCTTTGTTGTTTCTGCAAATAATTAAAATTGCCATTGATATGTACACTATACTATTAAAATACAGTCACCTATTTTAAGGGTCTGCATGTTTATCAAAAAAAAGAAAAAAAAAGGAGTCAAAAGGAGCAAAGCATAACTCTCCATCCAGTCGCTGTATAATCAAAATTCCTTAGCTCCACTTGCCCCAACGATCAGTTGCCTTATTTCCATGTACCAGGCCTGAAAATCAGGCAGATTTTCTAGCATATAGATTTGGGACTAATGTGGGCGCCAGAGGTGGACCAATGGTCATGAGTGTTGAATGAGCCGTGGGAGCACGTTTGATGTATCTGTAGCTAAATTTAGGTTCCACACTCACCACAAACTGTCATTCAAGGCCAAATTTGCGCCGCAGATGTGGACTTTCTGCACCCCTTTTCGTGTCAGAATAAAAACTACTTTTTAAGTTGAAAGACAAAAAAGGGTGGACTCTGGGATTCACATGTGTGGCTCCCATGTCTGTGCTTTAATGTGGGTCTCAAACAATTTAGTAATAGAGATACATATACATACATAACATGGCACTTCAGTTACATCTCAGAGGCTAGCTACTGCCAGACTGCTCTAATCTCACACCCAGTTTACTGCATGATAAAAATGATTGTTCAATGGTGACACTGAGATGTGGATTTGCTACCATTTTCTTGGCTGATACTCAGGTGTTTGACACACCACAGTTGTTTTTAATACAAAATCCAGGGCATTGCACTGTTATGAATTAAATTCAGTTAGAGGCAATAAGCCCAAGACTTGATGCGTCTCATTAAGAGCCGTATAATAAAGCTGATATGTTATATTAACATGCGTTAACAGTGTTGCACAACTGTGCAGTAGAACATTATCCGGGTAATTTGTATGTAGACTCTTTTGTCAACTTTATAACATTGTTGCTATTAGGCCTATTGGTCTTATCGCATCACTGCAGCTCTAGCACAAATGCTGTCGCGCTCGGCAGAAGAAGAGCTGAGATAGCACAGAGCAGGAAAAGAAAAGCGAGGGTGTGGGGGAAGGGAACAGTGTAGAGCGGAGCAGAGACAGCAGGAAAGGGTGGGAGAAGAGAGAGAGATGATTAATGATGACGGTAGAGAAGATGGCCAAGGTGGTTTGTGAAATTAACAGAGCCTTAGCAAGCAGCAGACCACTGGGTGTAGAAGGTGCTTAGGCTCACACCAGCTAAGACCCAAAGTGTGCTTGTGAGTTAACCTAAGGTCGTTTATTCACAAGCGCTCGCTTTGCTGGATGGGAAGAGAGAAATGTGCAGTTTGTACATCAGTGTCAAAATAGAGAACAAAACCTTCCAACACAGCTTGGCATATAATGAAGAAATTGTATAGAAAATTTAGAAGGAACTTCAAAGTTGGCAATATTAGGCGTCATGAAATTTTGGATGAAACATGAGAGTGCCTCCATTCTCCAAAAAAGTGGATATTTTCTGTTCATTTGTCCTGAACAAAAGTAAGGTTGGCTTGCTAACTCCTCACTGAATCTCCAAACCTGTTTGTGGTTTGTAATGAACGTTCAAATGTTGAAACGAATAGCTGAAAACTCAGTTGAGAACATTTGGATTATATATAGTTAGAAGCTTTGACTGAAACAAGAATTAAGTTCAAACACGAGCCCTTTTGGAGGCAAGATTGCCTCAGGAAAGGACACGATTGGTAATGACAAAAGAAAGGTGTTCTTCAAAAGAAATTTTGTAAAAGTCTATGACTGCAAAATGAACATAATAATCTGGCCATGAAATATAAGTAAGCTGTATCAATGCTAACAAAAAGCCATAATGGATATTTGAAAAAAAAAAAAAAAGCAAAAAAATAAAAAAAGGAAAAAAAAAGCCAAAAAAAAAGCCAAAAGGAAAATTAAAAAAAAAAAAAAAAGGCCCGCAATTTGCCAATGGGAACAAAGCGCCAACTAAGTTATGATGTGGACATATACAAATCTAAGGCCAAAGTCAAATGGTTAAGGAGGCATCCTTTTTAGCTGAACAATAAAACGGGGGTAAAAAGTTTATTGGGCAAAAATCTGGAAATTAATCCACACAATAGGTTTTACTGTGTGGCTAAAGGTTAACATTCTAAGTGTGCGTGGATCACCAGCGAACACCTTGGCATTTGATTGATTAAGGGCATCTGGAGCAGTCACACACAATTACAATATAGAGAGTTGTTGCCTACAGTAAGAGAGGAAAGTCTGAGGTCCTCAGAATACTTATGCGACCTTGTCTATAAATAAATCTGAGGTGGTGCTTTGTTACAACCGGTCCTTGACCCTGCGTGTTCCGCTGAAAGCAATGGGTGTTAGAGCTGTTCTTCTGCTCGCGTGAATATAGTGTCAATCCCCATATGACCCAATCCATAGACTTATTAATTTATAATACAGGGAGTTAGAATTCTGCTGTGCTTATTCTATTTGTTGACCTTCTTAAGAGAGATTAAGTCATCTACGTCCTTGGAATGTCACAATGGCACTTCATAATGAAATGGAGGTAAATGTCAGTATAAGTCGATGTACATGCTTTTAAAGGAATTAATATATTTGCTTGTACACATGCAGTTTTGTCAGTTTTACAACAAAAAAGTACAACAGTTTCATACGATTTGCATTCTACATAATGTATACTGTTCTTAATTGGTGCATAGAGAAAGAGCAAATAAGATGTAAAGGCTTGAGGCCAGAAGACATTGTTCACATCTGATATAGTGATGGGTACAGAGTGCTCACAGAAATCAACAGGATTTGTTTTAATATGTCACAAAAAGAAAAATGTAAATCTGACATGCTGACTAGATTGTGAATTGGTATAGTTAGCGTTTTTAGCTTAGAGTACAGAGTACCGATATTAAAAAAAGAACAGGCAGAGTGTTTACAAGCACATTTAATCTCAGCCATAGAATACTAAAGTTTACTAATTATAGTGTCATTTAATGTTTTTTGCCCACACACGCTACTTTTCCACAGCTACAGTGCGACTGAGGTTGGGCCAGTAAAACAGTTGAATCCATTTATCTCGATAAAACACTGTTTTGCCAGAAGGTTATCCTGTAATAATAAGAGCCGAATTTTAAAATGAGACTCACGCTGGTGAGGTTTCATCTCACTACAGGAATCCTATCTCACCCCCCACCAGAAAATATCAATGGTCCTCACTCTTCTGCAAGGCATGTCATTCGGGTGTTTTTAATCAAACATTCTAGCATTCAGAGAAAGCTCCTGATGAAAACAGACGGATCCTTTTAGACTAGAAGGGGCTAATGATGGGTTAGTAAAAGATTTATCCTCATGAATAAGAGACAGTTATACAAAATGCTCTTTCCAGCTTAAAAAAAAAATTTGTAAAGTAAGATCCATAAAAAATAACATACAATGCATCCCTTAATTTCTTTAGTTCATTACACGGGCAGACTTAGAAAATAAGAGATAACATTCGGAGTTAACAGTTATTGCTTCTCAAACAGACATTTAAAAAAATGAAGAAAAAAACTCCTGGAAGCAACAAAAATACCCTTACACAGTAACATGCCCTGACCTTCTGAGTCATTTCAAATCTGTAGTCTGGCTGAGAAAGAATCACCATAAGATCATATATCAAGTCTCTAAGGGAATGCAATGGTTTGAATATGAAGGAAAATTGTTAAATATCGTGTTTGTACTCACATTTTTCTGTAAGGTATAGTTTAAAACTTGACTGAACAGACTGTGTTGGATCCTTCCTATTGTGAGTCCTTACTCTATTACCTGAGTCCTAAAAATAGCATTGGAGAACAGAAGAAGTGTAGATTTTAGATGTTATTTTGAAACTTCCAAGTGTGGATGCAGATTTTAAAAACTTGGCCCATTTCCAACAGATTCTTAAATGGACAGTGACTTAATGTGTCCTGCCAGTGACTTCTGCCGGGCTTTTTGATAGTATTTTGTGAGAGCAGCCCGATTAGGTGTGATCTGTTAACACACACTATATGTTTACTTTTCAATGGAATACAAATTCAGTTACATTAACACACAGTTGCAGTGGGTTAATGTGGCATACAAACGTGTCAGAAAAGTCCAGAGATTGCACTTTCAGACATTACAGTTGCAGACCATAATTATCTTCGGCACTTATCTTTTTTTTCCCCTGCACTCTTTTGTTTTGCACAATGTGTTAAACATGTGTTAAAAGGGTTTATCTTGATGACGCACTACTTTCTATGGCAAAATGAGGACCTACAGAGCACTGATAGTAATATTTCTTGGATCCTGAGGTGAAGAAAAAAATATCCGGTTCTTCCAAAGTGCCCCGTTTATGTAATTCTCCTCAAGATTGTTTAGTTTTCAATGAGCTTGGATAAGTGATGAGCATGTGAATGACTGAATGACTTTCATTTTCTGGCCCAATGAAGCCTTTCTTTTACAAATTTTTACATGTACTCAGATCTAAAAGTGCTTTAGTTTTGGAGTCCAGTTATGCCAGCATTGGGAATGATGTTGAAAAAAAGGTACTTAAATTTAAAGTGATGTTAGGGTCAGTAAGCAGATAACAAATTTATCAACTGCAAAAACCTTAAATTCGTCACAAGTTAGCTTCATTCTGAAGCATACCTTCAATTATTAAAAAACTGAACAACAATCTGCATAAATTAAGACGTAAAAACTAAAGACAGACAACAGTTCAGAGTCCTTTTTAACAGTTCAGTGAATATCTGACTCAATTCAAAATATGCTGACCTTTTTTTTTTTTTCGTGCAGAATCACATGGAAATATCCGGGTACATAATTTCTGGGGAGATAATGGATATCATCAACTAGACAACAATACATTGCCACCATTATAAAGATGAAAGGGAAAAAAAAAGAAAAACAAACCCTGAAAAATCCAGACCCAAGACAATACTGTAATCTATCAGAGGAATTGCAGAAAGAGAGATCAAGTGCATGAGCAAGAGATAAGCCAAGCATAAAACTTCAGACTGTCCTCTGCTACTGGACAGCTCAGAGAAAGAACAGGACGAGACTGACAGTTTTGTTGTTGCTATTTGTAACTAATAACTGATAGATTGCATGCTGGTTTAAGTTCCTGACGAGAACACAGTAATGACCATTTCTCCCTCTGTTCTATGTTGCAAACCATAGGAGCCTTAAGCTATGGTTAATTGTTATAGAAATTAACTAGTAAACATTGATGAAGAAGGTCGGACAACTAGTGCTCTTTGTCATGGGTCACGATTTCTGCATCACCAATACGTCACATGGTAATATGACATATACAATCTTATACCTTATCATTAATCCTTGAAAATAGAATTAAAAAGCAAACTTAATCACAAATAAGATGGAGAATGTATACTGGTTGCTGTGCTTTACGAGGAAGGTTAAATCAGTTTTATTCAGGATTAGTCAAGTTGATTTCCCAGTGGTATTCAACAGCATGACAACAAATTGTTTGGCTGTGCATGAAGAAAGCTTTGAAAGGTTTATTTTTTAAGACGGGAGCATTATATCACATAACTTTAAGGGGAGTCACAGAGAAAACAAAATTTGGTATAGCTACTTTCACAAACTCCAGGAGGTTAGTTCCTAACAGTTTCTTTAGTCTCCCAGAGGCAGGTCTCACACAGAACCTAACACCGCTGTCTTTCATTGCCTGCTCAGCTTTTTACTAACATCACTTTGGCTCTGTGACAACCTGTGCTGCCAGCAGTGGAACAACAATGAGCTCCCATGCCTTGTTAGTACATTTCATTGTTCTACATTGAATGATGAGATGGAATAACAGTGCAACACCCCTGGCTGCTACAAGCTGTAAAAATGTGGCTCTCGTTTGCAGTTGCCTGGAGTTAGAGAGTGCGTAGATTTTGTGCAGAAACACTATCTTCGACCATTTCTTGAGGAAAAAAACAAAATTGGGCGAAAAAATATATATAATCACTTTAGTTCATCAGGCAGAAGAGGAAGATATAAACGCAAGGAAATGAAAACGCAGGGAAATTCACATAAATACAAGAGCATGAACAGTCTCCACACATGAAGGCGAAACTAAAGACCAAAGGATCCCAGACTTTACAGAAGGAGCCCGGGTCCATGTCCGGACTGAATATGTTTATTCACTTCTGGGGACTCTTTGGCTGTAATCAGCTTGCATAAATCTCTTTGATGTTAGCCACAAGAACATCTGCTGGAGCAATAAAAAAAAATCAAGGGAGGCAATAAAATGTCTGGCTGAACATATGCTAATGGAAATGTGAGATGTCGTGAAAAGTTTGTAGCTGCCGCAATGTGACTACTCCGCTACTAAACTCATGGTGGGCTGCACTGAACGTGGCTAAGCCAGTGCTGTTGATCATGTTTGTGCAGCGCGATCATCCCAAAGGATGATTATCTTACTTACCGCAGCTGATGTCAGAGTTTTGGAGTGATGAGTGTTTTTGTTCTTTTTTGGCGGTTTCCTCTTACCCTGCTTTTCCTTCACCTCCTACACCCTGGTTTGTTTTGGAATGTTCACACAGTCTTTTGTTAAGGATGTACAAAACACAAGTTTGTGATTGCATGCATGACTGATGACTGTATTTTGTTCACATTAGCCTACAAAAGCAGGGCGTTTATCAGAGCTGTGCATTTGCTTGCTCTTTGCAAGTATTTCATTGAAAGACCCCTTATGGAAAGATTTGGTTAAAAAAAGCATCAATCCTTCCATTCATTGTTGTATAAAGTGTAAAGTATGTTCCTTAAGTCAGTTTACAGAGTCCACTATCCAAGATGAGTTGATATCTTAATATAACTGCAAAATATCAGGCACTATTAGATATTTTTAAAGATGTTGGGTGGCTCTCTTTGCAGACATCAGCAGGTACTTGGTTTGGTTGTACCTCTTTGGTTGTGTTGCTCTGCTTGTTTTTCCTCAATGTATTTAATAAAGAAAATTAATTTATTTCTCATTTCCTTCTGTTTGCTTACAAAAAAGAAATCATAATTTGATTACATTTTTATGAAGGCCAAGCAGCACTAGTTAGATAAGCATTATGACCGAGACTCAGCATCGGTGTAGGAAATGATTCCCTGCCTGCATGTCCACCACATCTTACACACAACAAAATAGCAATTAAAGAAACATCCTGTTTTATGTCAGCCACATAAGAGGAGCCACAGGGGGCTTCACAATCAGGGCATATTGCTTTGTCACAAATATGGCTTGCAAGTTGGGTTAGGGCTGGAGATTGTTCAAACAACTATGCCTCCGAGTCTTGGTCCTTTACTCGTGTCTTATTAAGTTCGGAATGTTGGACGTCCGAAATTTAACACAGTTGTAAGGGCGTCACATTTACTGCATAGGCAGCTGCAGATGGGCTTTACTGTCTCTGAGGGAGATCTAGAGTAAAAAAGTAAACAAAAAGAAATAAAAAGGACTTGTTATTTTGGGGAGGGTTAGAGATATGCAGTTAGATTGATTTCCTGACAGAGGAAACAGTTCCCAAATCACCCAGTCCTCTTGTCATGTGTCTGGCTGAGTTAATTGTGAGAGAGTGATGTGGATGGGTGTCTGTGACTGGA
The DNA here is from genome assembly GCA_013363375.1 of Menidia beryllina. NCBI lineage: Eukaryota > Metazoa > Chordata > Actinopteri > Atheriniformes > Atherinopsidae > Menidia > Menidia beryllina. The sequence goes on from JABUIW010000156.1 coordinate 2,553,277, forward strand.
TAATTGATCCATTTTGTGGCTGTGAAAACCACCCGCAGAGCAGGGTGCAGATAGCAGAAAGCATACACAATGCTGTAATCTCCCCCCTGTGCTAGCTACAGAGCTGTGGAATTTCAGGAGCAGAAGTCCTGCTGTGGGCTGAGGAATGGCTTGGATGCTGTGCTTTTAATTTCAGTTCGAGCTCTCTCTCAAGAAACTTGCCAGTATATCTCTATTCAAGAGCTGAATAAAATAATGATATATAAAAGGCTTAACAGTTTGTTTACAAATCCAGTACAAATGGCTGTGCTCGGTGTTTTTTTTTCTGTTGCGGATTATTAATCTGGATTTCACAGCAACAATCAAATCACCTCCCACCAACCCTGAACAGTTTCTCATTGTGCAGTTTTAATTCTGTTTTTGTCGCATTTCAGCTGCGCGCAGGTGTTCGTGCAAAAGAGTCACTGCAGTGTTGAATCAGCCTGCCGTGGCTCAAAGGGGACATTCTGCCTCCAAGAGCTGGAAAGCCACTGCCAGCGCACATTCTATTGAGAGCATTCACTTACTCCTGTGTGCACGTGCATAGGTGAGAAACATTAAAAAAACATTAGCAACAAGGCTATTGAGGGATGAGCAGAGTTTTTGTGTATCGGCATGATTCAGATTCAAATATGGTGCGGATTAATAAGTGGGTGCGTGTGGAGAGTGCGGAATGCCTCTGTGAGCCGTGGTGATGTTTTCGTAGAGGGCTCCAGACAGCAGCGTAATGCATGGTTGATTAGGGAGGCAGGAGGGAAGACTTGTGATTACTCACTGACACTGGATGACAGTGTGCAAGAAAGCCTCGCGGGTTGTTTCCTTCCTCTTGCTTTGGAGGCAAAACAGCTTGAGAACCGTACGTCCTGAAAAAGCAGAGTCGCCCATTTTGTCTGGAGACAGACGTTTCAGTTTTCTCCAGGCAAGACCCTCTCGTGTGTCCTCATGAGTTTGGCTTAGCGGGCCAGCGGTTGGTGTCATGTTTTTAATTTCCCGTTATGGCAAATGTGCCATGACCATCCACTAGCTCATTTTTTTCACAAGCATGCTGATTTGCTCAAGGGGTCACTGATTGATTCAGACTTAGCCAGATCGCATGTTGTTTGTCGTTTGGTGAATTGTGTGTGAGCCAAAGTGCTAGCCTGTGAGGGTGCTTGCTTTCTGCATGTGAGCCCATTCCTCTGCATGCTAGTCTCAAGGCCACGCGATTTGAGAAAGAGGGCTGTAATTAGTAAGTCCATGAATATTAAACAGCACCCTGTATCTCCTACACTGACTGCCTTAAATAACAGCCCTCTCTGTCACTTGGAGCAAATGATTCACTGTTATTGTCCAGGAGGTTGCACATGTCACTCCAGGGCACTAATCTAACATTATCGGCAATCAGGGATTTTTAATTTTGGACGTCACCTTTAATATGTCACGTGGACTATATAATTATGGTGAAACTTCAAGGCGGGGAAGAAAGTCATTTGAAAGCTCTGTGAAGTAGCACTAAATAAAAGCAGGTACGATGTGAGAAGCAGCAATCAGAGCATGTCATCGGTGTGTCGAGTTGTGCCAGACGTGCACACATCTGTGCTGTACTTTCTGTGCCGGTGAAGGGATGCAGAGGAAATAATAAGCTTTCATTGAGCCACCTCTGAAAATGTCAAAATAGTTTGACTACAGGAGACAATGATTTCATAGAAAAAATGGTTTTGTTTTGGGGGGTTTTTAAGGTTGGTGCAGAAAACAAAGCTCAAATCAGGCTAGTAAGGACTGATATTTAAAATATTCTTGCTGCAGAGTCAGCAATAATTTCTCATTCCGACACTTACTGCCTGTGCAACCTGTTGACGGAGAGCCACACTATCAAATTTAAAGTACTGAAGCTAAAGGAGGGCGGGCGGTTATTCATGCAATTTAGCACACACGCACATTAACACAAAAGCATTGTAGCCAGGGGATGTATACGTATTAGGAAATCACGGCTACTGGAATCCATCTCTGGTTAGTTCAGCAGTCTGTCACAGGGCCAAACAGAGGCAAATAACCCTGTACAATCAACAATAGACTTTCAAATGCTGTCTGAACATTTTTTTCCAGTATCCAGTATTTTGATATTCTTACATCTTAACACATGCAATTTTATATATATTATGTTTTTATTTTAAAAAAAGGACTGGCAGCCTGGGAAAAGTGACTGTGGGCCTTGATGAAATCCAGGTTAAAAACCAAAACACCTCTGCGCCAAGGAGCATTGAAGGTCAGCGGTCATTATGATGGGTGACTCAAAACTGTCTGCTAACCACAAGACACCATGTCTATTTTTTAGGTTACCTCTCCATCTCCCTCCTGACAGCCTGCTTCCACTGCTGATGTCCTCTTCATAGCACACACAAGCCCCTCAAATACACAAAAAAAGGGATTTTGGAAAGATAAACAATGCAGATGCAAAGCTTTTCTTGGTGAGTCACTGTTTTACTTTGAGAATCATTATAAAGTAAATTCTACAAATTACATCAAGCTACAAACAAAGAGAAGACAAAAAAAATAAGCGAAAGCACCATAATTGAATGTCTAATGACAAATCAATAGGATAAATCAGTTTTAGTGAAACTGAGGAGCTGTTGAAGAGAGGGGCAGGAGAGATGGATGAAGCTTGTAATTAATAACGAATCACAGTCCAATCCAATTTTCTATGGGGCCACTTTATAATAACAGCCAACCTATTCCATCAGTTCACCACAATTCTTGTTAAAACCACTGCCAGAGCTGACAAAAGACTGAAACAGGCAACACAAATTTTAATTCCTCTGCAGGTTTTAAGATGAATGAGCATTACCACTATTACCTACAGAGCTGTTGTAGCTCCAAATGATGAATAGCTTCCTATGTCAGAGTACTGTTCAGTCAGATGTTCCTTTAATTGGTTAACTAATAGAACTCATCATTCAGCACATAAAGCAACAGCACCCAGCTCTGGTACCTTTTAAACCTCACAAATGCCTGATACTGTCAGAATACTCAAATGCCTGCATGTTCAAATTTGACTTTTTAAGCTTTACAGAGAAAAATCAACAACAACATTCCCGTGAATAATATAAGAATACTTCATGGGATGATTTATGATTCAGAAGTAAAATATGCTGATTGGTTCTTATTAGAAAAAAAAATACGGTGAGAATCAGAAACACTTGTTGACTTGTGATTTATCCAGATCACACCTCAGAACTTTTCAAGCTTTGAGTAAAACCTTTCATCTGTTTCCAAAAAGAAAAAAAAAAACAGGAAGTAATAGAAATTAAGTAAAAAACTACTTCAAGCTTAAAGTTTCAATGGATCTCCTGTTTTATGAACAGCGCATGAAATAATCCCATTGAACAGTATCACTTTTCTCAGAATTTTGAGAATTTAATGAAAAATGCTTTAATATTCACCAGTCAGCTGCACTGTTGACAACAATGGCTTGCACTCCCGATTACTTATAAGGGTGTTAATGGAATTGTATGGATGAATAAAAGTGGATCAGGATGTCCATTATTCTTAAACGCTGCAGTTGAAACGACAACTGCTTAAATAATTTTTGCAGTTTCCCTACATAGGGGAGGTCTGTCTTCTAGAGCATTGCTTCTTAGTTCATACCCTCCTTGACCCACCTTAACCCTTTCGTACCTGGGCCTCTGGGCATTTGTGCTTGTGCACTACTGCCCCCCCCCCCACCCCCTTTCTTCCATGCCCCTCATTCTGCAGGACTCTTTGCATGCAGAAGCTCTTAAGCCCCTCGAGTCTTCCACCTTTTTTAGTGTGGCAATTCTTTTGAAATTAGGTGATTTTCTCTTTTTCTCCACACTTGACAGATGGTGATGAAGAAAGCCGAGTCCTTCATTTGCCTTGAAGAGTCATCCTCTAGCTCTCTGTTCATACATTCAGTAGTGCACAGCTTCTCCTTCATGGGTTCATTTTCCTTCAAAAGCTTCTGTCACTATACTAAGATATTCTCTTCTTGGGGACCATTATCTGTGATACAGTCCTCGGATCCTTCATCACGGCAATAATTTCCCCCCCTTAGGTCTTCCATTCTTCCGTTTTATTGCCATGAAAATATTGTAAAAATATACATAGCTTATATTTTCATATCACTAGTAGGAAAATGTACCACTGCAAAGACAGAAATTCCGAAAGGAAAACTGTTCAGCAGTTTTCAGACAAAAATAACAGTTAATTCCTTTAACTCTCTGTTGGGGTAACTTCTTTTGCAATTGAATTGTGTCAATTAGAGAGAAATATCATGGAATCCCTCTCAATATTGTCACAGATACAATCAGGTACAGCTGCTTTTGAGACTTCTGAAGGACCTGATTTGTGTTCAAAGTGTTTTTTTCCCCATTTAAGCTCCATCACATCTACAGGATGTAATACATTTTTTTAAAAGAGACCACTTCTCTGTTAGACTGTGTGTTTATTTGTGGTTCCCAAAGATTCTAAAATAAAAAAAGGGAGGGAGAGCCGTCTGACATCAGACCTGTGTGGTGTGGGTATAGTTCTCTTAATGCAAAACCAGATTAATTGAACACTTTGGAAATCATGGTAGGTATAGTCTAAAAAAAAGTCTCTGGTGAGTTATTTTACATTAACTATCACTATTACTATCAATTATAAATTTTATTTATTATTTATTGTATTTGTTGATATTGAGCAGCCAAGATGCATAGAGTATAATACAGGGAGAGCTAGAGTTGTTCTGTCACTGTTAAACAGTTTACCAGAGGTTGATCCGAGTGTGGGTGACTTGCAACTTTTTTAGTATGTAAAGCTGCTGAACGGGATTGTGGATTAATGTCAAAAACTGATAACACTACAAGCCCTAAATTGTTCATATTCATCTAAAATTCATTTGAGTATGAATTTACCAGTTTCAGGTGACTGAAAACAAAATGATTCTATATGATCTCATAATGACCACGACATCCAAAGGGTATTAATGATACAAGTTATACAAGTTTATCATGTTATTTTAAACTGCTCAAATAACAGGTCAAATGAATGTGAAGAGAATAAAAGGACCGGGCGGTGACTCATCCCCTCATAGAATGCGGCATTCACACTTGGCTTGCTTTAGCTACAGTTTCTAGGAAAATACACCTTTGAATAAGGCCAGGCTAGATCACTAAGTGAAAACAGATAAATACAACATACTGGCAGCAAATGTTAAGCAGACTTAGACTGAACTGAAGCTGCAGACTGCCTTAACTTTCCTCTTTTATCCTCCTAATCTTCCTAAGCCCCCATCCTGTCACACTGATCTGAGGCAATGGTGGGTGTAAAGAGCTGATTGATTTAGGTGGGAGGGCCTGAAAAACTATTTTGGAGGTTGATCAACCTTGCTAATATCTTCAGACAGAGTTTTCATATGAGAAACGCAGACAGTGCAGCATTAAGATTCTAAGCTGTGGAAAATGTTTATCTAAAAACAGATGCCTGAGCAGCATGTTCAAGTAATATCTTGTACCTGATTAGAGTTTTTGATAGAGGTATACGATTCACACATCAGACAATGTGGATTGCCTATTTTCAATTAATTCCGTGGTATAAAAGCAGCAACACAAATCGCAGTCAGTAGAATCCGTCCTTTGAATAAATTAATATCAGATAATAACAAGATATAAATTCCAGCTGCAAGAAACATGCTGCTATGGGGAGCACCTTGGATGATATTTCTGTGGTGACCCTTGTGTGTCAATGCAGAATTTTGTACTTTTTTTTACTTTTACTATAGGAAGTACAACTTACTGTGAATGTTTAAGTGCAAAGGCCAAATTAACTGCTTTGCCTTTCATATCATTTTGTTTATTTATGGGTCTAAGTGTGTGTTCCTTTGATCGCTGGGAGGTTGAATACTTCAGTTTGTGGACTGAAACACTGATATTGTGCTAGAAAAGGTCAGATCTGCTTGAAAAGTGGGAAGAGAAAATAAAAAAATAAAAAATGGTGACATATCACACCGGCACTGTTTGCTGCCGAAGGTTCACTTCTGAATGGCAGACTCAGCTGTCTCCCTGTTTAATGTTACCAAGCCAATGGACCAGTGAACAGGCTTAGGCTTAAAGACATGCCAACCTATGATTTTCTACTTGCAAACATAGTAATCTATTCAACTTGGCTCCTTCCTTCTGACTGCCAGCCCTGAATCCAATAGTTTGTCAAGTTTTGTTGAGGAAGGATAAGAACAGCCCATTTCCCTATTGATTCTCAACATTTAGACTCCAAAGTCCTTTAAATCATACCCAAACTTCTGTACACCTTTACAATTTTTTTTTGTTAGTTCAAACTCAATCACTTATAATTTAGTCTAATAAAGAGGTAAAAAGCAAGGAAGGAATGGATGAAAAGTACAAATTCCATGTTATGACAAAATTCAAACCATTTAATTTTGTGTAATACTTCTTATAAATGATAAAACATCTTCAAACTTTTTAATGCCATTTCCACCCCAACAAAGAACTAGGAAATAGGAAATATGCAGCATGTTTCATTCCCACACATGGAAAACTGTTGCATACAGAGTAGTAATCGTGTTCTGTTCATTTTTATTCAGTCCTATCACAGACCCAATGAGAGAGGAAACACTTTGAGCCATTTCTAACTTTCTGTAAAAGCATCTTGACTGCTGACTCTGCTGGCTTAAATTAAAATGATCGCATTAGATTCCAAATATGGATTTGTCGCCAAAAAACAAGATAATAAACTAAATATTCATGGACCAATCACAAAATTTCTTTTTTTTTTCTTTTTTGATTGCACCATGAAATATTTACACAACTGAGCCACTTTGCAAATAATGAACAGAGGAGCCGTTAAACCCTGCCTTACACGCATGTCAAGTAACCACTAAACGCCGGAGGGAAGCAAGCAAACCCATGATGCTAGAGATCAAGAATATGGAGATGAGGATCTTCAAGACCTACCTCCGACTGGAAATCATTGTTTTGTTGAGCTTTGAGCACGGTAAGGTTGATGTATTATTTAGGCACGTTAGAAGATGTTCCTCTACATTTTCCTTTTATAAACTTAGTAAAACGCATTGAAATGTCAAAGAAGAACATGTGTTTCATATGAAAACAAGCCAGTGGGAAAAAAAGGCTTCGCGTTGACCTCCAGCACGGGCAACTACACCTGCAAAAGCATCCTTTTGTTCCCAGAGCATTCACCCTTAAATCCACTAGTCCCCGAAGACTCCAAACTCCAACAGAGCAAATGCACAAGTCCCTACTCTAAGCTGTAATAACTTAGTTTTAAAAAAGACAACAGATTCTTTTCTACGATTTATACAATGAAACAAATTATTAGATTCTAGTTTGTAAACTGGAGACAGAAAATGGAAATTTTGAATAGACAGTAGTGCAAGAACAAGCTCTTTCTTTATTATCCAAAACAGACTCGATCCATAATCAGCTAAGGCAGCTATAAAGTGTAGCACTGGACACCATTACATGCTAATCTAGTCCCACAACAAAGCATAAAACCGTCAGATAAATCTAATCAACCAATTTGTATGTTTGTATGTATGTGTGCGCGTGTGTGTGTATGTGTGCAAGAACAGCAAAACAACCCACTGAGGGCTTCAGCGAGGCAGAACCTTTTTGATGTAGTAGTGTTTTGATCGTTGCATCAGACCTAATTAGTTCTAAAAGTTCATTTTTGGAAGCTGGAGGGGCTGGAGGATGGCACGACAGGGCCAACAAATAGTGGTCACCAAGGTCAAGATCACGTCTCATTTCAACCTCTAGTCTCTTAAAGAGGTCTGCTTCTACTTGTTGTATGGGAGCTGCTCTTAAGCCCCTCCAGTGCTCAGTTCAAGTTTAGAACTTTGTTAAAATTAGGTGCTGAAGACTCGATCATTAAGATCAGAAAAAAAACATGGTTTCTGTTATTGGATTTGAAAGAATGTATCAGATTATAATACCATTTTTTCTGGATTCCTTGAGTCACTCAGCTAAACAGACAATCTAAATTATTGTACCAGATGGCAAAAAATCCAGATACAAATAAACAGTCCTCGTTTTGAGTTTCCTTTTTCCAAAAGTAGATATGACTAAAATAGAAATACACTGTATGCTGGCCCTGCCACACATAAAGCTATATATTTTTCTTCTTTTTATATTTGGTACACAAGAGATAAAGAAAAGGACTCAAAACCTGGAAAGGAGGTCGACTTTTCAAATGTCACATTTTATCCACTCTGAAGGATGTTTGGTGCAGTTTCTAGATTTGTCAAGAAGAGAAGATAAAATCTTTAGCTGCTGGTTGGTTTGTCTATGTGGAGTAGAAAACCTACACAAATTACAAAAGTGGATGGCTTTAGTTAAAAAGAAAAAGACAGAAGGCTTTGAGTACCTACAGTAAGTCAAACAGGAAGCAATTCATTTTAGCCATGTACCTTATCTCAAGTGCATCCTCTAGTCACTTAATAGTAGTTATCAGTTGATAATAATAATAATACTACCGGTAAGTATTTAACACAAAAACCATAGAGTTTAAAGAAAATAAGAATTATTGAATTGATTGAATATACTTTATTGATCTCCAGGGAGAAATTGACTAATAATCTTAAGATATACCAGCATGGGTCTAGTAACAACATTTTCTACATTAAAATGAGCCTCTGCTTTACACAAGCCTAAAATTCTTTGATAGTGAGCTAAATTACTGTATAGCCTGACTGTATGACGTGAATTATAGAAATGGACAAAATGCAGTGTGGAGTGAACTACGGAGAGCTTTACAAACTAATGATGTTTTTGTCCAGCTTTCCTTTTTGCTTAGCTGCTGATAGCAGGTCAGAGGGCAGGTGTATGAAGCAGGGTTCTGTGCTAAGAGTGGTCTCACTTCCCCGAACTGCCATTTCCCTGACAAACAACATCGCATTAACCTTCAGTCACAGCTATCTGATGGCAAAGCCCGCTGGAGCAGTAACTCATTTGCTTAATAACAAACCCTATCTAAGAATGACGGATCGAGATAGAAACTCAATCAGTGAAGAGCTGAGGAGTGAGCATATCTTTTCTTCATTAACACGGGAACTGGATGCAACCTGCTTACTGATTGCAAAAAGAACCACAAAATGTTTAGGAATACAGTCCAAAAACTATTAATATATCTTGAAAAAGTAAAGAGCACTCAAAGCAGGTTAAACTTCACTTGTATTTATTTCAGGGGTGTGGGACACTTCAGTTTTGTTTTAATTGTGATTCTCATTTAATGCTAACATCAAGTGTCTGACCGCCATTTCAGTAATTAACCAGATTTGCAAAGCAGGGAGCGTCTGAAACCATATACTCTGGCTGTGGACTGTCACAGACAGACGCAGGCATTAGTCATCAGCTCCGTCGGTCTTTGATGCCTGATGAATTGGCGGGCCAAAGTGGAGATGGCAGCCAGGCAGCCAAAGCGCAGCAATTATCAATCACACGCTGCGAGCCAGTGCTCCTATTCCATGCCACCATTGTTGAACAAGATGGATGTTACTCAGGTAGATGTATTTGCAATAAAAATCTTACTGCGTTTTTCAGCTTTCAGGAAATCTACTTGAAAAAAAAACGAACAAGATGTTGTTACAAAATTATGCGTAAAACATGAGATGGGATTGATTTAAATATCATGGCATCAGTTAAGATGTTAAGATGATCTATAACTCTTTAACCAGTACTTATTAAAAACCTGTGCCTATGTGTCCTCAATTTGACTTTACAGTTGAGTCGACATCTCTGTTAAAATTGACAGTCACTGGATAATTATGTTATAGTACTATCTCCACAGTAATAAAGGATGATTCTTTGAGGTAACTTGGCACTCAGAGAAAGTCATTTTAACCTTTTTCAGGTAAAGTTGCATCTCAGTATGTATGAGTAAGTAGTGTTTGGGAATGAATCCTCCCTTAAATACAGATAATGATTAAACAAATAAACAGCAATACGCTGCAGAAAGGAAAATGACTTATCGTGTTAGTGACATTTAACGTGGAACCTGGTAAAAAAGAGCGCAGTTATAACATAGTTTTGGACGGTGTCGAAAGGACATTTTCAGCAGTATTATTAGACTGTAAATGGCCTTAAGAATGTGTGCAAATGTATTTTCAGAGCGTCATTACAGACACCAACTTAAGAAATCGCTTTCAGTGTAATTTTCCCCCCAGGCACGAAAAGGCTGAACCACATTTTTAAAGAAATGCAACATTCTGATTATTGCAGGAGAGAATAAGAAAACTTGAGGGTGATGGATGTAGGCACAAAAAAATGTGACACAAGTTCTCATATAAAAAGTAATAGGATGGGTGTGAGCTGGGAATAACTGACAAACAGGCCTTTATCATTTGTCTGTTACTTTCTCCTTGTTACACAGGCCTGGGAATAAAAAAGAAAAAAAAAAGTTTTCAGAGGTTATACAAAGAGTGTACACAGGCAAAAATAAATGCATCCACTCTGAGGATAACTGATGAAGGATAGGCCTTAGGCTCGTTGGAAATTAGGCTAAGAAAGTGGTGACAAAAAGAAATTCTGTGGCACTATTTAATGATAATGATCAGCGTTATTCAGTTATACTTCAGTGAATTCAGACCCACCTGGGGGTGACTTATTCAGCAATACTGCAAATGATTAAATGGCACAGAAGCTCAATGCATAAACCTTTCCAAATTGGAGAAGATACTGTGTTTCTGATCCAACATTGAGCTTAACTTAGAATCTCTGCAACGAGGCGACCAAATAAGTGTCATGAACACTTTTATCAATAGCTAAAAAGTCCAAAACTCCATCACAGCACGAGTTAGATTTTCTGTGGGGTGACTTTGTTCTGGAGGAGTGTAATATTCTTAAACTGCTCAGATATCACAGCAAAACTAGAACCATAAAGGGAACTTCACATAAAAATTCCTCTATTGTTAGAAACAGAGTGGAGCAACAGGATTAGCTGCAGGACATTGAGCATTCCGCTTAGCCAAAACCAATTGGAAACATGGGAGTAGTAGTTTGGGTATTTTCCATACCCACTCCTTCCAATTAAGGGTCACTGGGATTCCAACATCAGACCCATCCACTGTAAAACGTTACGGCATTGCATCTGTGTGAATTCTGTCAAACAGCACAAATGAAAAGCTCTATGATGGCTGGACAGCCAATCCATCTCCTGAAGTAGCTTAAATGTCCAATGTTTGATCATAGTCTTCAAGCTTTTCTTCCACCACCAAGGTGCTTCTCAGTTTATGCTGTTCTTTCCTTTTTAACACCTTCCACAAAAAGACTTACTAGATCAAACATAACATGCTCTGGATGGAAAGCATTAAAATTAGGCCAAAAAACCGGGCTTTGCTCTCCGATGACAATGCGCGAATAAGATACACCGCTCTGTACAGTTCTGAACAATGGAATCATTATCATCCCCATGTCCCAGCTTTATCAATCAGCTACCGCAAAATCAGGCCTATGTTTTATGACGAAGAAATTATTCCTTTAATAAAATGAATGGATTAATTGATTATAAACGGGAATTCAAATTTCTATGTTTATAATTTTTCCAATGTGGATTCCATCCGTTTTCTGTGACCGTTATTTTTAGATGAAAAAAATCGTTCCAGTGCTCACAGTGATGACAGCAAGGGATTTTGGATGAATGAAATATAGGTCACTGCATTGAGAAAACCAGATAAAGACCTATAAAAGAGTTTAATTCAAGTAGTTGAATTGGATGAATTATTTTTGTCCTTGAATGCATTCGCTCAGTCTTTTGCCAAAATACACGCATTATTTCTCAAATCAGCAGTTCTTGTTTCTGTTGTAAAATAGTTTAGGGTAAATGCTCATACACAAGCCTGCTTCAAAATATTGCTTGTCTTACCAAGATAGGATTCGATTTCCCAATAGTTAATTTAAAAATCAACATAAATATTTGATGATACACAATATTATGCTTAAAAAAAGAAAATCTGTCATGCTAAGACCACTGAACCAAAACCTGATGTAACCGAAGGAACATAATTAAATGGTAATTAGGATTAATTTGATATTCTTATACCCGTTTCAGATTTCCCCTCCCGTCTGCCTATCCTTATTTGTTTATGAATGGCACTACCTCAAGGCTAATGTAATGCGGTGTGGTACATCTTTCACTTCAAGATTAAATAATCTTTTTTATGATAATGATTTTATTGACAAGAATTCTGTTATGTTCATCCAAAGTAACAATTAAATGCACTAAAGACACTGGCAACCAGAAAAAAAGGAAATGTGCTGATAAAGGCTCCAGGGAAAGAGGAAAACGGGAGAGAAAAAGAAAAAAGTACACTTTTCTATAGGGCCAGCCAAGCGGCAATTGCTCTGCACAGTTGAGCAATGGAGATAAGCCACAAAGCAGATGCCTGCATATCAAGTGCTTGCCTCGGTTGCCACATTTCCAGTAGTTGACTCGGAGCTCTGATTTGTCTGTGAACGTTTTTGTGTGTATGTTTTTTTAATGCACTGTGTTATTGCTGGAAATTTTTCTTGGCTCAATGTTTGTGTTCTGCTGCTGGGGCTTGGAAATATGTGGTATTGGGAGGTGTTCTGAGCAAAGGGAAACAGGTTTAAGAGGGCTATAGTCCAGTTGTAACCTTTGGTCATTCTCTTCGATTGGAACAGAGCAGGCGGCATCGATCATGCGAGGCTCTGCCACCACAAAAGGTATCGAAGAGCCCAGAGGAGACAGCTCAGCGGTCCACTGCTAACCCCAATGATTAACAACTGACTTAAAACTGAATTCCAGCTCTTTTTCCAGCATCTAAAAAGGCAACGGTAATGTGCATATATCAAAGCACATAACTCATCAACACAGAAAGAATTTAAATCTCCAATTGAGAAACTACACGGAAATGTTATTCCTTTGGGAGTTCTGTCTGATTAAATACATTTCCAAAGCGATGTCTATTAATGGCTGCACCCGAAGTCACGCAGTGTTGTTTTCATTAATGGCTTTTGTCTTTTTGTTTGCAACATTGATGCGTGCAATCGTGTTTTTCACCTTGTTCAATTCCAGCTGTTCTGGGGAGGAAGGTTTCTATGACACTTCCATTTAAAAAAGCAAGGTAAAGCCAATTGCTATGCAAGCCGAAAATGAGAAACCCAGGAATTTACTTGTGCTAAATATTTTTTTCCCCCCCTGAAAACCACCCTGTGATGCAAAATATTATCTGATGAAAATGTTCACTATATCTGTGACTATTCATTCAGAACATAACCTGAAAACTGTGGGACGGACATGAAGATGTGGAATGAGTGAGCTTATAGCTTTAATAAGTAAATGCAAGGGCAAGAAAGAAGAACCATAATCATACGCATTAGTTTTAGTGCATGGAACTATTACTGAAAGTTGAATATAGCACCAGTGTTTTTTGGTGACTGGTACGCCAAACACGAGGATGGATGTTGACTGAGAACTGACTATTGATTTACCCTATCACTGGACACACTCTCCTAGGGACTATTGAACCACTTCTGGGCATCGAAAAAATGCAGAAAGGATTAGTTCTTAAAGGTCAACGAAGATGATGCATGTTCCTTTGAATGGCCATTACGGCAGAAGAGTTTCTTTATGCTTTCCCTGTTGTGTGCAGCAGCAATGTGAAAGGATAGCGAGGATGTAATTTCCCTAAGTAATTTGAAAGAATGGTCACTGATCATTGTTGTTTGTCCTCTGCATGTTTATATTTACTCTTGGTTAAATATGTACACATGTACATACACACACACACACACATATATATATATATATATATATATATAAACACTCAAAATGCCCTTAGAGTTTAAAACTGTTTGAATTAGTCTGAATAGGTTGTGACCTCCCTCCCTAGTCCGACTTGCTCTCGTAGAGATGAGGTCAATGACTTCTTGAACACTGAGACGTTCCACTTCAAGTTCAGTTCTTGAACCGTGCAATCAGAGTGCCACCTGACAGGCCAATCCATATTCCTATCAAGTCATAGCTGCGTTTTTTGACCACAGACTTTTGATCGAATCTATTTAAAATGAAATACAAATATATATTGTTTATTTTGTCAGGTTTGTTCAACTTATTAGGATTTAGTGCCATCTAATATATGTTATAGTACACACAGACAAATATGTGGATTTAAGTGAAGTATTCTTGATATGAAGAAGCTTGTTTGAGTTTTTTTTACGTTAAGCTCTGTTGTTACACCTAGATTTTAACAGTTCCAATTCTATTGACAGCCAAAGCCATGCCTCCAAAATGAGTTCTACTGTTTTTTCCTTTAAAGCTTGTTTATTTCTTTACTTTTCTCACTAATCAATTGCTTCTACATATTAAGGTATTGGCATAATCTTTTGTTGTTAATAGTAAATAAAAATAATTAAATGAATTGATAAACTAAATGGGATCAGTGATCAAAAAGTAAAAATACCCTTAAGGCTTTCCCAGCCCTGAAGTAAAAACTATTTTACTGGACAGGTTACAAAGAGAAAAAGTTAAACATATTGCTAGTCTGATTCATTCAGAATCAAAATATTTGTCTCACATAATACCTTTCAGGAAATTAACCTGATTAACCACCTTGCCGCAAGGCTGACATAGCCTTGATTACATTGGATCTGCTTGAACAAGCAAAAATGTGAGCTGTTTGGAAAGGTACTAATCGAATCAAATTCAAGTATGACCTCTATTTCCCTTTTTGTCACCTCAAGTGGAAATTTCTGAGCTGAAAAGAAAGCAAAAGCACTGCACAGGTGGAACAGTCCCTTTCAGAATCTTGATTGAATGCGAGGCAAGATGCAGCATGCATATGACAGATGAAGCAGAAAAGATAGAGACAGTCCATCTCTTGAATAATGGATGCCGTTACCTGTCCACAATACATCTCATACCTTTTGTTTTGAATATTTTTTTTTCAAACCAGCTACATATACACTGTAGTTTGGTAAAAATCATTACATTGATCTGAACTTAAAACAACAGCAAATGTCAGCAGCAACCTCATAATGCTGTCTTTTCATCCCATGCCACGAATTTGAAAAACATGATAATCTTTGTCTCCAACATTCCAGACATTAGTCAGCCATTGCAGCAGTACAAAAGACAAAGTGAACGAAGTGAAGAGGTCCGATTTAAGTACTTAGTGATTAGAGAAGATTTTCACATTGTAAGACATAAAATTAGATCAGACAACAAAACTAAAAGAATACATTTCTAAATATTAATTCAGAATATGCATGCATCATAAAATTCATTCATAAAATAAACCAGCAGTGCTTTGTAATGATGACAACCATTTCCTATACTCTCAGTCTTTGGTAAGTTAGAAGCTATCAATGGTTATGTCTACTATAAAACAAATAATCAGATTTTATAATCAGTACACTGTATCAAAGCACTTTGATAAACTGGGGGCCCGTCCAGGATGTGCTCTGCCACTCCTCTACTAACAACTTATGGGATTCGAATTGGTTATGGAAACAAAGTTAACTTTATACCAGACAATTCAAATCAGAAGTACTAAATTAGCTTAAGAAAATAAGCTCCACAACCCGTGGATACATATTCTGCATTATATAATTTCCATGTTATAACACACCGGCTGCATACAAAGTTGATCAAACAGCAACTACATGTTAAAAACTAAGTGGGTACTTCACTGAATAGATTAGTGAAAAATGGCACAGGCCAATATTGTTTCTCCCCATTAAAGGAGACCAGCCTGTATTTATGCGTTTCCACATCCACCCCTAGGCATTGGAAGATGCATTTTTTTTATTTCACATAGTATCCCATTAAAGTCCAAGCTGAAATGTAGAAATGTTCGTTCAGCTCATGATGAATGAGACATTAATGTTTGTGTCCTTTTCTAATCTGATGCTGAATAATGAAGTTTAAATAATATATAGAGCAGCACTCGGACATGTACATCACTTTGACGTTATCTCACAATTTGATTTATTTACACATCAACCAGCAGGCATTTTGTAAACAGCTGAAGGCTGCATGAATTTAGTCTTCTGTTCTGATAGATCATTAAATATATGACTTTGAGATAAATTTGTGCACAGCAGTCAGGTTTTAGACAAATTGATGAATGATAGCAGTACCAGGTGGAGTCCTTATTCAGAGAGAAAAATGGACGATTTTACAGAAATAGCAATAAACATCAGACATTTTCTAGAGGTTATACTTCAGGCTTTTCCACCAGACATTTGCAAAATGTCTGCAAATCTGCCTAATCAGTGAGAACAGCAAAGGTTCTGTTGATATTCAGTGGAGGGGATTAAACAGAAATCTTAAAAATCGTCAAGGCTTAAGATCAGCGTTTGATCACTTCCATGAAATGATTTGTACTAATACATAACACATGTACAACCTGCTAACAAATAGGACTAAACATGACACAGAAACATGATGATAAAAAAGCCTTTTATCAACACACAGTGGAGAAAATTCATATCCAATTGTACAAAGACTTGTTGCTTTCCAGGGGACAATTTCATTTGGCAAGTAATAGAACATGGCTTGCAAATTATTTTGAAAGTTGGTCCCAAAGGGTCTGAAAAGATCAGTCATCAGAATAATGACCAACATACTGTAATCAACAACTTGTATTTTGAAATGTGCCCCTTGATCAGTGGACATTCAGCCCAGCTAAAATACAAGTCAACAGATTTTTTTTGTTACCTGGTCTTGTTTTTTGCCCATTTTCAGAAGTAAAAAATATTTGTGAGCCATTCTATAATCCTTTCAAATCTTGGCGTTCTGCTGCGTACTATTGCACTGTGTTGTTTGATTCAAGCACATTTAGTGGCTCTGTGTGAGTGACAGCAGTGGGGAATCAGAGAGGATTAACTCGGTCTTTAATGTTTCCATCCTGCATGCAAAACAGTTGAGCTTGTCAGTTAAGATTGCATCCACAAAAGGCCACAAGGGAGGTCATGATAGAGGAGTAACAGAGGATTTTAGGCAATAGGAAACATCCATGTGCAGCTTCTTTTTACAAGTATTGATGTCATTGTTCTGTTGTTCATACATGGATAAAGTCATGATACAACATTGATTCAATACATGTGGTACAAATTGATCAATAGTGTAACTTTAACACAAAACAGCCAAGCAGCAGTTGCTTTCCAAAGTGGACGTACAGAGGTAGACTTTGCCGAGTGCTGTTTAAAAGGCTCAACAGTAGCATTACACAGCATTCAAAACAGCAGTAACTTATACTGTTCATTAGTCCTAGAGAAACAAATCAAATCTTGTTTAAGAAAATAATAAATCTTCAATTTTAGAGAAAGGCCAGATTCCTCTTAGGGTGGGTGTGCGTTATTTGTGCACATGCATCTTCTCCACTGGAGTTTCAGCTCCACTGAGCCAAGACAAGGCTTAGCCTATTAATGCTGCTCAGATTCTTTGTTTTATAGAAAAGAAAAAATGTGGGTCAAGTATTCTGGAATTGTTGACAATCCACCATAAAAGCTTTAGTTTATATGTTGTTTATATTGCATGATAAGTTTTAACAAGATTATTGATATTACTGTATTATTGTAACATTCTGAAGTGTGTCTACATTGGTATGACTGCAAACTGTACTAAAACAGAAGCAGTTGACAATATAATAAGTCTTATCAAGTAGTGTTTACAGCTTGGACACTGGTTGATTTCAACTTACTTTTCATAGTGTTACACATTTGATAATCGGATGATCAATTCTGAAAGCAATTATATAGTTATAAACCAGCAGGGATTAAGACGGTTTCCTTTCCTAAATGGAAGCAGAGATAAGATTGTTCATATCTCAAACAGTCCTATTTGGCTGTCAGCCGCTTGAAATACAAACAACGCCACAGACATGAAGTGAAAAAGTTGAGACTCAGGTGTTAAAGATAATCAGTAAGTCAAGCAACTCTTTGCTGCAGAAACTAATTTAGGGAGATTTCATGCAGCCACAGCTAATCCTTTTCTTGCAGGACGTTTCAGCCTCAGGACTTCGCTGAGCATGTGTTGCTTTAAACATTTGAAATTGACTGCTTTCACCCTTAAAGTGTTGTGACTTGTCTTGCAGATCCGCAGTCTGCATCCTCCACCACTGGGGTTTTGCTGACAGTAAACTTCACACTCATGCCACCCTGCTACTGTCAGTGAGGTGAGAGAAACACAAACATACACACACACACA